>ML996181.1:2535-137995 GCA_010093805.1 Polyplosphaeria fusca
GCACTCCAGGCGGCTTCATTGGGAGGCCACGAGACGGTGGTGAAGCTGCTAAAAGCAAGAGGTGCGAAGTGATTCTAATAGAAATAGGTTCATAGTTGGCTAGATAGTTCTTCTAGACGTGGCAGCTACATTTCAAAACATTCTACACAGTAGCAACGATATAGTAATACACACAGCACACTAATAGCTATGCTTATGTGGCTGTGAAGAAAGTTAGGTGTGGCAAATTCGCCACTACGAGCTAATGTATGGCGACCCGCTCTTGCTATAACCTTGCGCTGGAGGCGATGGTTTGGAGACCTGGCGGAAGAGAAGATTGCTGCATGCAGCTCTAGATAGTGTACAATCTTGCTAAGCTTGGCCACCACCACATTTCTGCTAGTACTCCTCCCCATAAACATGGACAATCCAAATGCCTCAGGGCCCTCGGAGGTCAAACTGAAACATATCTCCACGGCCCTGGAGAGTGCAGTGCGCATGTAAGGAGCCGCTGGGTGTTTAGCCGTACGACAGCTGTATCACCAAGACATGACCAGCCTTTCTATCTTCGTATGCGGTTGTAAGGATAGCGTTTTGCCAGTAACGCTTAGTTGAACCCACATCCCAACGCGCAGGCTTCAATTTCTAGGCCCGCCGCACTCTAGTTCAACTTGTATCCTTCCCATTATATTGTATTCCCCTTCAACGAGCCGAGACTGGAGCCTGCGGCTTGGTCCAGGAATCGGCGCGCTGGTAGACTTGAGAAGAGGGCGTAGAGGGCTCGATTAGGTCATTGTATCGGTTAGCGGAAGAGACAACAGTGGATATCAGCACTTCGGGTGGCGTGATGGTAGTTATCGCTGTGCGTTGGACTGCATCTCGAGATGTGTGGGATTGCTGTGCCGACGCTGGTTTTGACGCTGGACGTTGGCTGACTACCGGTAAACAAGCACCCGGCCATGTCTTTATCAATGCTCCGAGTCCCAATCCAAGTCGGATTGAATGATAATCCGAACCCACATAGCTACATATCTTGCAATAAATTACGACTAGTGCATGAGGTAAGACGTGCGGCGGGGTCATCTCGCATTAGCCTGGATCGGTACTCGCTTCCGCTAGAGGTACCTATCGACAGGGCGACCCTGCATGAATCTGACCGCGATAGCGCGCATAGGGCTAATGATGACTTTATAGTATGAGAAGGAGGTTGCGAGGGTAGGATAAGTCTGTTCTACGAAAATTTAGAGCGAAAAAGGCTTAAGATTGGCGCTGTGGGTAGAGAAGCATGTTTTACCACGGCATAAGGCGCTGTGCCAATCAGGCGCGGAAGCGACGATGCGAATGTAATTTTTAGGTAAAGTAGAATATAGACATTCAGAATTAACTGCAGCATATTATTTTTATAAAATCGTAACGATATTCGTCGTGCGCATGAGCTTTCCAGTTGCCGAAAGTCAAAGTACCCCTCATTTGTCTCGCCACACAGTGTGTCTCGCTACGCAGGGATGGACATCATCTAGATTGATAGATATCTAAGCTGAAGTAATCCATGTAGATAGATATCTATCCATGAACAGCTCTGCTGTAGAGTACTGAAAAAGGAGGAAAGAGAAGGAGAAGGAAACAGAGGCAATGCGACTCAAAGTCAGATGCCTGAGCGCGAGATCACATGTTGTACTGAAATGTTTAAATTAAGTGGCGCTTATACGACAGCGGCAGGCTCGATCTCTCGTTCGATATCTTCATATGGACATCCGAGCCGAGACCCAGAATATTGAATAGCCACTATTTGTCGAGCCCCCACACACTCGTAGAGAAATCCATGCCTCTTTTGTCGTACAGCTGAGCATTGACCTAGAAGATTCGCCGTTTCTTCACTCCCTCATCGTCACTTTCACCCACGCTCTCATCCTCGATCTCGTCCCTGTCATAACCATCAAGGTCAATCTTTCTTTTCAATTCCATCGGCTTCGGTTGCTGCGACTCGACCTCGCTCCCGTCCTTGTCAGCATCCTCAAGGTCAATATTTCGTTTCAATGTCATTGGCTTTGTTTGCTCCGACTTGATTTCCTTTGTGGATTCCTTCTCACCCTTGTGGTTGTATTCGGCATACTTCTCAAATGTGTCTAGCTTCGCCTTTGTCTGTTTGGTTTGATGTGGAAGACGGTCGGTGAGGTTATTCACCTCGGCCTCCGTGTCCGAGTCACGGCGTTTCGATGACGTCGATGGAATCCTCGATGATAAATTTGGCGGCGGGCGGACAATTGAAGAGTTCAGCGTGGAAATAAATGGCCGGGCTGGAGAGATGGCGTCTAGAGATTGCTTCGATGGAAGACGAACCTTGCCGAGTATGAAACCGCGCTGTGGTCCCAATGACTGTTTGATGTGGGGCTTATCGGCCAGAGTGGCTACAGTGCGAGCTTGAGGTTGCGCGGTCGGAGTCGTGGAAGTGAAGGTTGAAGGACGATTGAGCCAGCCGGGTGCTGCAGCTTTCTTGACGTCCTTCCACTCTTGCATATCCCCGGCACAAGCTTGGTCTGTAGTCTCTTTAAGACCCTCGGTTTTGGCAGTGAAGTGGGCCCAGAGATGGAGCTCTCCGACATCAAAGTAATCCCAAGATTGCGTGCCAAACTTCCGCCCGCTGAAAGTCTCTGCTTTGCTCTGGGAGTGAAAATGCACATCCCACACATTTGGATCCTCGTGTGATTCCGCATAGATGTGGTTTCGAAGTTGCTGTTCGCAGGGCGTCAGCATGGCGGCTGTTGTGCGTTGCAGGCAATGCTGACGCGGGAAGCGTCGACGAGGAGGTGCTAGGGACTGTACCTCACGGCTCTCGAGGTTTGTCTTGGAATCAAACAGAATTTGTCGGCCAGTCTCAAAGTCGAAGATGCAGACACCAACGCTCCCCAAGGTATCCATGTCGTCAAGCGCTCGGATGATCAAGTGGGCGAAGTTCAGTTTGCGTAGAGGTGGAAGTGGGGAGTGTGGTGCGGTAATGGCCGACGACAGAGCGGTGAAAGCCGTGGTGTTCGCGAAGCCTTACTTTCGTGTGTCGCGCGCCATTCACCACTGAGCGCAAGTAAACAACCAACAAGCTAACCCTCGTAAGAAGCATCGAGTCAACAGATAAGATCGAACTTCAAAGACTGAAAAGAATGCCCGCCCCTCGAATTAGACATTTTGCG
The DNA here is from genome assembly GCA_010093805.1 of Polyplosphaeria fusca. Lineage (NCBI taxonomy): Eukaryota > Fungi > Ascomycota > Dothideomycetes > Pleosporales > Tetraplosphaeriaceae > Polyplosphaeria > Polyplosphaeria fusca. Next base: position 5,700 of record ML996181.1, read on the forward strand.
TAGGTCTATTTAGAGTTACAAGCTACAACAACAAGTATTCACAACATCCTACTGTCCGTGGAATCCTGGATGGGGGTGGGTGGCGGGCCTGTGCTTGCGTGTAGAAGACTTGAAGGTGGAGCCGATATCACCCCACTTGATCTGGCTGAAGACAACCGCTGGGGCTGGCTGGACCTTCACAATGTTCTTAGGATCACCTTCGGTCGCATTACAAGGACCAGCGTTTCCACTGTCCAACCAGGTCATGAAGCCGCCCTCGTCCCACCAGATGCTCATGGCGAGAACCATTCCTCGGTCGAGCGACTCGCCCATACCCTTCATAGCGCCCAGATCCATGAACGTCTTCGCATTCTGCTTCGAGCAGTATGCATCGTTGAAAGGCCCGGTGGCCTTGACGGCGGCGTTCTCGATGACCTTGCCGTTCTGGACGTACTTGCGAACAATCTCCGTGAGTGTGCCATTCTTCGAGGGAAATTGGGTGACCACGGTAAAAGGTTTGCTGGTATCGACCTTGCTGCTTGCGCTGGGACCGTAGTAGCTCTTTTCACCGTTGGCATAGGGGTTGTTTCCGCAACCGTTCTTATCACAGACACCTGTCCTGCCACACTCGTCGCCGTTGCAACGATAAAGGCCAGGCTTGGAGCAGGTATGAGGTGCCAATTGAGTGGACCGCGCGTTTGCCTCCCAGATGTCGAGCTCGTTACAGCAAATGCCTTCTCCTTTAATGTTCCCCTGCAAAGAATTAGCAAAGCGTTCTCTGACAGATAAGCTGCTACATACTACACCGTTGACCCATGGCGTTACGTAGCATTGAGCATCACAATACCCAGTGCCATAGGCTGCACCGCCCTTGTTGAGATCGCCTTGGCCACCTTTCGCTTCCATCTCGGAGAGGTAAAGAGCGCCATTCATGCCGCAGGGCAATTTGGAGACGTCCACATCAAAGGTGAACTCTTTGCCCACCAGGTGAAGAAGCTCGTACTCTTTCTCCCCTTCGGCAAGAAGGTATAGTCTTGGGCTGCTGACACCATTCTTTCCGTACAGCTTCATGTTGAGATTCCCACCACTGGTTGTCACACCTAACGATTCATAGTCGCTGATGCCGTCCATGATGCAGTTCTTCGCACACGTGGCCTGATCTGGGCAGGCCGTGGGATCCGCACCTTTGCCCCAATCTCCACATCCCTTGCTGACACTGGACTTGATGGGATGAGACATCGAGTCCAATACCACTGCACTCTTCTGTTCTTTGCAGCCCCCGGCGGTGGTACATTTCCATGTGGTCAACTTAGGATGGACTTCCGGTTTGTTGCTCAGTCCTTGAGCAGCGGCGAGGCCGAAAAGCAAAGATGCGACGAGCGTTGAAGGAGCCATTATAAGATATTCGAGACCGAGATCGAGGTAGCGGCTAGGGATTGGAATGAGGGATTGCAGTTCAACTTATACCCTTGAGGCGAATTGAGCGCCGGGCCGGGTATGTCTTGTCTTATTAAGTAGAAATATACACACTGTCTAGTTGGTGCAGGGCAAAGACGGGCCTGCTACATCCAGCCGCCATTCCTCCGGCCCAGATTCATCGTGTGGTTTGCTGGGGCTTCTCGAAGCAGCGAAATAACTGGGCTAGGGTCGCTTGCCGCCCAGATGCTTCAATTTGATTCGAACATCTATCCGCGGAGAAAATATCGCATCATAAACAGCCCAAAAGGGTTTGGTCTGCCCGTCATGTGCGACGGCTGTTATTGAGCGATATATTGCGGATAATTGCGAAGCCCCTGGACATGCAGCGATTTCCCCGGATTTGAGCGCGGCAGGATGCCTAGAGCCTGGAACGACCACCGGAGAGGGATAGAAAGCGCGGCGGCGAACGGGATCTGATTGTGGCAGACCTGTTCTTGAGGTCGGAAAGATAAAGGGACACTGGTGCGCTCAACGGCGCAGGAATGGCGCAGGGATGTCGGGGCGGGGTTCCTGGCGAAGAGGCGAAAATAGTGCCGCGGCTGGAACTGCGACCTTCATTTGATGCGTGCGAAGGTACCTCGAGATGAAAGAAACGTGCGAGAAGTCTACCCGTGGACAAGAGTGGAAACGAGCAGCGGTGCATCCGCGCATCTGCGCGGCTACCTCGATGCGGCTAGCTTGGCGACGACATGAAAAGGCAACTGCAACCCCCGACCTCAGTGGCCTCGCGCTCTAACATGCCCGATTAGCTCGCCCCGTAGCTGGATTGAAGTTGCTGTTGGAATTGGGTGCCCGCGCGGAGATCGAAAGCCTCAGCCCCCGTAAACACTCTTTTTGGAGTGACATCGCACGGGAGATAGTAAGGAAGAGGAAGAGTGGTGCATAAGTCTATGTGAATCGGACATCAATTACATAAAAGTATCTCCTCGCGTCCACTTTTAGAAAACTTCAAACCGCTCAGCAACGACCGTCCAGGGCGAACACGCATTTCCTTCCTTCACGCTTCCGCTCAATCACGGCCTCCACCTGAACCCCGGATGTCTCCAATCCAAACTCTGCACCTGCTCACTACTCAATCCCGCCAACTCCTCATCCACCTCCTCTTCCGTCTTCGCATCTCTCAACTTGTTACTCCACTTCATCCACAACAGCAAGGCAATCGAGGACAAGAAAATGGTGCTACACGTTGCGAAATTCAGCCCATTCCCGATGTGGTAATCCGGGCGATCAAAGGGCAAGAACGACCACGTCGAGATCAAGCCTCCGATATTTCCGAGCATGACGGTGAGCCCGATTGCGGATGCGCGCGCCGTGTCCGACACCACGTTGGCCGAGACCTGTGCGTTGCAGAGGGCGCCAAAGGAGAAGGCGCCGCTGGCGATGAGGAAGGTGGCGCCGTAGCGGACTTGTGCCGAGTGCGAGGCGAGGAACATGAGGTAGCCGATCATGCATAGGGGCACGCTCGCGATGAAGAAGATGAGGCGACGGTCGGTGCGCCAGGAAAGGAAGGGCAGCAGCACGGTGAAGAAGGCGCCGACAACGTAAGGGGGGACTGTGTGGAGTTGTTGGCTGACGACGGTGTCGCGGGGGTAGATTGTCTGGACGATGGTGGGGGTGAAAAAGGCCAGACCTTGGACGGTTATGTTGTTGAGTAGGAAGATGAAGGCTACGGTCAAGGTGGACGGGTTGAAGATGCCGAGCATGGTCTTCTTGCGGTCGATTTTGTCGAGGACTTCGGTTGCGCCCACGCGCTCGCTCTTGACGCGGGCAATGGCTAGATCTTTCTCGGCCTGCGTGAGCCAGCGCGCGGTTTCGGGGCGGTCCGTCATGGTGAAGAAGGACATAACGGCAAGACCGCACGTGATAATTCCCTCGATGGCGAAGATCATTCGCCATTGGTGGAGACCGCCGAAGTGGCTGAGCTTTAAGATACCACTAGCCAATAGGCCACCAAAGGCACCGGCTAGCGGAGCCATGACGATGTAGAGGGAAAGACGGAAGGTCAACTCGCTTCGTCGGTACCATCGGGACATGTAGTAAGCAATACCGGGCAACATGCCTGCCTCGAACAAGCCGAGGAGGAAGCGGACGCCACATGCCGCCTGGATGTTGGTGACGAAAGCTGTGCCGACTGAACAGATGCCGAATCCGAGAGAGATGATTGGAATATACCTGAGACGTGTTAGCTGCGCTGTATTGCCCGCGTCTTCAACTTACCATCCTGGACCCATCCACTTGCAGCACATGTTTGACGGAATCTCAAAGATTATGTATGACACGTAGAAGACAGAGAGGACAGTATTGAAGTCGAACCCCGTGAGTTTGAGGTCTCTCTCAAATCCTGCCAGTCGAACATTGCCTATTCCAGTCAGCATTCCGAATCCATGCCTCTAGGATGAAGATGAAGATGGCACGGGGTTAAGTTACCAATATTCGCCCGATCGATGAAGCAGAAGAGATACAGCAGCGCAACCGTAGGCACAATGTACAAATCAATCTTCAACCGCAGCCTCGCCTCGGCCTTTGGGTCAAACTCAACGAGAGAATGTCCGTGACTAGAGGGTTTATCAGAAAAATGACTGGCTGGGCGCAGAGCTGACGCACATGTCTGTAGCAGCATGTCCTCTCTCGGCAGCTGCTTGCGCAGTCTCGCGCTTCAAATCCTCATGCCTCCCGACAACCGACTTCTCGTCGACCGGTGCTTCTGCGGCCTTTGCGTCGGCCATTGTTGTTTTGCGGGGCTTCGGATGTCCACAGGCAGGTCGGGAGGTATTTAAAGCTTAGATCCGAGAAAAGAATAAGGCAAGACAAAGAAAACCGGGACGCGATCTATACCACGTCGACGCCGGGCGAAGGAGTCTTTATGCTCCAGAGGAAAGTTGACGGATCACACCCTCGGGCTCTTGCCCGACGCGACGTCGCGGGCAGGTCACGTTGTTGGGCTAGGGGGCAAGAGCGTTAGCCGGCGCGTGGAGAAGGATTGCGCCTTCCTCCAACGGGCTTGAACGGTCCGGGGAGCCAGCCTTGGCCCAAGCCTCCCGCCACATCCTCCCCCACCCACCGGGAAACGCACCTGCGGGTTGCTTTTTCCTGCCTTGGCCGAGCACGGGATCCGCCATCGGGAGGCGAGCACGGGATCTCGCTCGAGACCAATATCCTCTCCTCCGACTTGACTTTCAAGAGTGCCGAGCATTCTGAAACCCGACGAGAGACTCGCAGACAGACAGAAAGAAAGAAAGAACTGAGAGACATTTTACATTTTTAATTATCTGGGTCGCGAGCTCCTAAGTCCAACGATGATGCGGACAGCTCACGGCTCATGATGATTGAGAAATTGGGCGAGGCCATGAACCCAATCATGGCTGGATAGGCCCGCTCTCTTCCACGACGCTGGGTAGATCGCATCCAATCAACCCTGAGCGTGTCTGAGACCTAACTCAGAGCATGCGCCGAAATCTCTGTCGTGTACTGCAAGGTGCGGCCGCGGCACGAGCGACCAATCAATCATGAACCCACCACACTCAGAATCCTCGTCCACGTCCGCGAGCTGGTGGCCCACCGCGGCGCCTATCGTGATCTCCCGTTGGCCTACCATCGTTACGCTCATACGCCCCTCCGCCGTGCCTACCCTCGTGGACCTGATTGTATCCAGTATTGGAACGTGCGGATGTTCCCTCGTAGCCATTGTACGGCCCCTCATAGCTGTTGTACGGCTCCTCATAGCTGTTGTACGATCCCTCATAGCTGTTGTACGGACCCTCGTAGCCATTGGACGGTCCCTCATAGCCATCGTATCGTCCCTCGTAGTAGTGGCCTTGGCCTTGCCTGTTAGTCAACCTCGATTGTGGGAAGTAAGAACGTGACGGTGCCCGGGAGCTCCTGTAACGTTCTCGGTGAGTTGACCTACTGTCGTAGTGCCTAGGGGGTGATTGCCGACGCGGAGCCGAACGACGCGGAGGACCCTCAAAAGTATTGAAACCGCGACCGCGACCGGAAGCTGATCCATGAGCTGCTGACTTGTCAGTGTTTACCCAAGCATGTGAGGAAGGAGGTCATGACGTACGAGATATCGAGGGAGACGGGCTTGCAGATCGTGGACGGTAGGGCCTACGAGTCGGCGACCGAAAGTGACCTTCGTCATATCCACGACCACGACTATGAGCTGCTTCTTCATCAGCACGTCCCCTCGCGGATGAAGATGAGCGGTAGGCCCTACGAGACTGTGACCGAAGAAGGTGGCCTTCGTAACGCCCACGACCGCGGCTACGAACTAAATTGTCGTCAGTATATATGCAAATAGCTTGTGAAGGATCGAATTCTTACAAGGTAGATGAAGAGGAGACATCGAGGTTGAATCGTGACGGGACTCTCGAGCTGTTGATCGGTAAGTGTCCCAACCCCTTGGCCGTGGTAGCGGAAGCGGTGGCCTACGAGAAGGTGACGTCCTATAGGACGAACGGCCTCGCCCACCACTGCTGCCGTATTCACCCCTCAAGCTAGATCGGCGGGCATCCCTTGAAGGAGATCTACCTTGGTCGAAGTTTCCGTAGCTAGAGCGTCCCGAGGCGTCATCGGTGCCTTCGTCATCATCGCGCCGCAGTCGGTTCTTGTCGTCGTCAGAATTGCGGATGGTCTGAGATTGGGAACAATTGGCCTATACAAACCTCATTTAGTAACATGTCTCAAAAGTTTAGTAGGAGCTTGCCGATCTTAACGCACTCTCTTTTCAGGCTCCACACTGACTTCGACTTCGTACTCCTCCTCCTCAATCTTGAAATACTTTTCCACCTCCTTCATTTCAAGGCGTGCCTTTGCTGGATCGAGCATGAAACGAGTTGTGCCATTCTGACCGCGGGTGCCGATCACAGATGCTAGTCGCTGTCCTGAAAAATCGTTAGAAATTTCCCAACGACGTGGAGATAGAGGGGAGGACATACGGGGCGAGGTTGTGCCTGGTGTGGCGGGTGTCAGAGGACTCGTAACCTCGTTGCCATTTCGGGGCTTCGAGGCACCATTCGAATCTTGCTTATCGCGCTCAGAAGCATACAACGTGTATCGAGGGAAGTTGGCAGCGGCCGCTTCCTGATTCAGCGCGATGCTGATGCTAAGGAACTTTTCAAGCTCATAGTGAGGTGCGATTAAGGTTGCGGCACGGTGCTGTGTCCATAGGTCGAGGATGTCTCTCATAGTCTCTAGAGGGACAATTAGCCAGTAATACCAGACAGAGCGTCGCACCTACCTAGTATCTCCTCACGACTCGTATACCATGACTTGCATGATAGTATATCGTTGTCGTCCGCAAACCTGGATACATCCATGTCATGAAGGCGTGCGGCCAGCTCAATGCAAGATAGGGCCATGGTCGAAGTGCTCTGCTTGAGCGGTGTGAAAGTTCGATACATATCGATGGAGATGTTCCAGGCCGTCTTTGCCTCTGTGTCTTTATCAAACCCACCGGCTTTGAGAAGTTTGACCATGATTTTCTGCGGGTAGCGGTTACGAAAGTCAAAGCTGGCACACTCGAGCATGAGACGTTCCAAGCCGACGATATTTTTGGAGGGAAGGTCAAGACGCTGTTGGTGTTAGCATAGTCGCTGCCATGTGCTGTTAGTGTCAACTTACCGGATCGTCGGGGCTGATGTGGTCGTTGCTAGGCAGCTTGAGGTTCCAGCTAGCGCATAGGATCTCGCGGCTCTTCTTAAGAGTATCCTCGATCTTGCAGGCGGTGAAAAGAGCTGCGGCTGCAGCGTCGGCCCAATTGTATTCATGGTCTGCGTGCTTGAGCCGAAACTTGTGGTAGTAGACGACGGCAGTGTTGAAGGTGCGAATCGGTAGTTGTAGGCTCCGACGGACACTGTCAATCCATTCAACCCCACGCAGACGGACTTGATCCTCCTGTGCTTCGCTCATGCCAATGTTGACGAGGCATTGCTGGATTTTGGATTGCAGCATGTAGGATTGGGCAACCTCGATGTGCGAGGGATGCGGGCCAATCCGCTCTTCTGCGGCGGCGGGCGACATGGTGCGATAGCGAGGAAGGAGCTGCTGCGGGAGGGATTGGGCGCGTCGACTGTGCAGCGAAGGAGTGTGGGCGGGGTGGAGGAGTGGAGGGGTGAGGGGTTGTTGTTTGTGGGAGGCGCAAACGCGATATTTCGCGCCAGCTTGGTCATAGCTCCCGGCTTATCGATAAAGATCACGTGCTCGATTCTCGACATCGGACGCTACTCCTCAAACCACGTCAATTCGGCGAATGGCTGCTCAAAACTCGTTGCGCTTGAAGGACATTCTAACATACAATTATCTTCGGAGCTGCGTGCACCAAGAAGGATCCGTCACCGATTCCAACCGTCCCAAAACCCGAATAGTCTTAACAGTAAAGGTACGGGTAAACATGTCCCTTGGAGTCGTCCTTTTAATGGGACCTAGCGTGACCACCACTTTTGTTCTGCAGTGCTTTACGCAGCATTTGTATTCAGCTTGCCACCGAATATATGGGTCAATCCCTCGCTCAAGTACCCACATCTTCCACCAGGCCATTTCTTGCAGACCCCGGTTTGCCATGTTCATGTGCGGGCACACGAATGTGACAATACCGTCCAGATGCCCTAGCAGAGTCTCCAAGGTTATTATTTCGTTCGCTGCAAAATCGAATCGGTATTTTTCGGCGGTGCACTCGACAATACCATTATCCCCCCGAGATATTGACACGAGCAGTCCAGATCCCCTGCAATCCCATCGACGCACGCCGTTCCCTAGAATCTGTCGTATGCGTTGATGAGAAAGGCATTTACTATGTTTCGTAGCACAGTGTCAGCGTGTTCTCTGGGTCGGCAGCATACAAGAGCGCTCAATGTGTACATGATCATCCCACACAAGACAATATCAGACATTACACCACTTACTGCTCACATGGGTAGAAGCGGCCAGTTACACCAACGCAGCGTCGCTGTTCCGGGGCTTTGATAACCTCTGCATTGGTGAAGGCCGATTTCGGGTGCGTCGTCAGGCAATACGAGCAGAGTAATGTTTTCAGTTTCAGGACGTCTCGAGGCTCGCTGGCCGCTGCTATGACGTATCGATCCTTGGTTCTCCTCTTTGTGAACTCTTTTTGGGCAACTTCGGACGAAATTTTCACTGCCCTGCTCCACAAAGTGTATCGGAACCACCGGCATGAAGCATACAGCGACAGAATGTCTTCTTCTAGCAAGAAACCTGCAATTTCAAGAATCAACTCAGGAGCTATGTCGTGTATTTTGCTTTGTTCCGCATTCTCGACTTCTTTTCGGGCGGATTCTCTTCGTATCTCGTTTTGGCGACGAATCTCTGGTGGATATAAAGTGCGACGAAGCCAATTCATCATAGTCAGGAACACTTTTCTCATATTATGTTTTTTCATAGTTCTTCTCTGCGAACAGATTTGATGCTATTCTGTTGATGTATTAGATGTTGAGTATCTCAACCACTGCGAGGATTGTCCTCAACATTTATAGTGGAGCACTAAGGTTGGGACACTATAAAATTGGACCGGTCTCGAACGGTTCTGGAAGACTCTGTCGTATAATGGACAACACTTCGGTGGGAGTGAAGCATAGAATAGCACTCGTAGTTCCATGGCTTCATCGATTCTGCTTGTTCATATCTGGCCCCAAATTCTCGTCAAAAACCAACGCTATGATTCAAGCTATGTTAGAAAAAGGCTGTGCCAAATTGATGCGCTGCTTTCACTTGGAAATTGTTTTCGGCTGCGACAGCAGTGGAAAATGCATCCTAGTGATAAAGTCTCAAACTCAGTCCCATATCCAAGTAAACATTGAAAGATAGTCCTGTCATGGGTCATGTACTTTTCGTTTCTCACCGAATATCTTTCTTGGTTGGGAATGAAGTGTCATCCAGGCCTGTCACGCAGTACGCTACTCCACAGTAAAGTCTCGCTACATCTTCAACAGCTCAACAATAGCATCAGTGGTCTCTTGCATGCTCTCCAACGTCCAGAAGTGTCCCCCACTGATATACTTCACCTTCACGTCCTTCGCATTAGTGATATACTCTCTGGAATTCTCGTAAAACTCCCTCGGCTGACTCCTGCTCTCTCTCCCCTCCAAAATCATCACAGGACACTTCCAAGCATCCAACAACCTCTCTCTACGGCACAGCCACTCTTGCCGGAATGTGCTCGAGTTGAAGTACCGCGGCACGGCTCGCCCCACGCCCTCATAGCTGAATTCCTGGATGACCCGACTCAAGACATCGTCTGGCGGGAAGGACCCAGCAACAAACGTGTAGACCCACAGCACAAAGCGCTTTGGATCCTCCATCAAACCTGTCCAGGGCGCATCGCGAAACACCGGGCCTTGCGGCGCAATCGCAGGATTGAAGTGGTAGAGATGCTGCTCGCCTCTTCCATACCTCAGCACGACTTCGGGGTGCTTCGCGACGATAAAGTCGGCTTGCACTGTACCACGATCGTGTGTTACGAGATTGAACTTCTTCAACCCAATTTGCTGTAACATCACGAAGAGTTGCTCTGCCACACCTTCATGTTGGTAGTTGCCAGCCTCTTTCTCGGATTGCCCGTAGCCCTTGAGGTCAACGGAAACACAGAAGTAGGATGGAGAGAGCTTGGCCATCTGATAATGCCACTGGTACCATGAGTCTGGAATGCCGTGCAGGAACACGATTGTTTCGTCGGTAGGGGAGCCGGCTGTGACGTAATGCCACTTGACAACTTCGTAATCGCCGGGCGCAGTGGTGATGCGATGAGTAAATCCCACGCCTATGATGGTTTCGGTGTCGCCGTCTTTGTCAGGAGTGCGCGGTTGCACGTGCTCGAACTTTTTGAGTAGTTCGTCGACTTTGGCATTGGAAGGAATGACGCCTTCAAGAGCCTTTTCCCTAGTAAGCGTTTGATTTTGCTTCTTTCGCGAAATGTACCTTTCTCGCTCTGTCCGAAAGTTCGGTGTATTCGAGGTTCGACGGCTGTGCCATTGTGACGAGTTGGTAAATATTGTTGGTCTTCTAAAGAGTGTCTCCAACAGACAAGGCAAAAGTGGTTTTTGAGTCAACAGAATGTTCTTGCTTTATTTCACGACATATATGATAGGTCGACACCTTGCTTTACAGTCAGCTTTCGCTAGATGAAAATATACAAATCTACGAATGGGGAATTGTCTCCGAAACATGACTCCTCAAAATGCGGGGTCATGTTAGGCGCCCTCAGCCGTAATATGAAGGCCGGCGTTGCTGTGCATCAGCTAGGGCAAGGTCGAACAAGCATTCCGCTGAGTGAGACACCGGAATGCGGAGCACATCAGCGAGCAGTGAATCGTCTGGGAATGGGTAAAGTTGGTAGAGTTATCATGGCTCGTAGTAATATGCTTTACAGTAAGCCTGTGGGCGTTCTGGCTTGATTTGGGCCTGCAGCTTCAGCCATGTTACTAGACTGCTTGATCATGTACCAACGTCCGGCTCTGAGCACAGGCGGGAGAGAAACTGACGCTATTATTAGAATTCGAAATTTGTGTGCAACTGCTGTGATCTCCTAGAAACTTTGTCTGGTAACCGGCTCGACATGAGCGAATTGGGATAAGTTGCAGAATTGATCTTCGCGATGACGTATGTGTTAGTGAGACATGAAAATGGGTTGGCGGGATTACTGAATTCAAACCCGCACGGAAACGCCTTTGCGCCATGTCAATCTATCGCGTGGATGGTATTAATTGAACATGTGGAAGCATAATCTTATAACCTAATTGATTGAATAACTCTCCAACGTGCGAGACTACGTCACGTGGTCATTTCTCTATATCCTGAATGCGGCAAGGTGTTGATGTTACCATTCGACTAGAGAAATACATTCCCAAACTCCGAGTATGTAGCTTTCCTACCATCGGTATTCCTCATGTCTCATCAGTCATGATGTAGTTCAAACCATCCCATCACCTTAAATCTTATACACGATGCCACCACTGAACATGATCTTGTTCCTCTCACTGAGCACCTCTAAGGCTTGCTCAGCCTCGTCTTCCTCGAACTCACTCACACCGACAGGCAGTCGTGAGTTTACAGCAGCGACCAATGGCTCCACGTCCGCAGCATCGTTGGCGAACAACGGACCGTCGATCAATTGACCCAGCGCCGTCTGGAAGATTCGCACACGTACATCGGAAACGCCTTGCGACTGGGACTGAGACTGTGTAGAGGGGAGTTGAGAGGCTGGGCGTGAAGAAACGCCAGACGCTTGGGAGGAGCCGGCTTGGGTCTGGCTCTGAGTGCGTCGAGAGGAGGGCTGGTTGCGGTTTGTGCGTGGAGTGAGGTTGTAGAGGTCGTTGTTCTCGTCTTCCGCCTCCTCTTCCCCGTCTTCGTCTTCGTTTGCTGGGGTCTTTGCCGCGCCCGTGCCTTGACTCCTAGTGCTTCGACCACCAGTGCGGCGTGGAAGCGTGGTTTCACGCTCGTCACCATCCTCATCATCGTCGGAGCTGTCATCGTCTGTGGACATGGCATCTGGATCGCGAGTAATGCGCCTCCGTTTGCGACGCTCGGTCTCAACAATTTCTTTGAACAGTGCGAAGCGGAGGATTTGCTCGGCAATCTCTGCGTCTTTCTGCTCGACACGCTTTGAGAGGCGCGATTTGGCATGTGCGGTGGAGAGACGAATCAATGTTTCGAGCGTACGGGCTGTAATCGGCGATGTCTTGCGCGTGCCAGACTCCAATTCATCGTTACGAAGCGCAGAGTAGGCGGCTACAATATGGTCCGCAGCCCCCTTGGTGAGGATTGGCTTCTCGCGTTTCGCGTACTGGACATACTTCTTGATGAAGGGAATGCTGAGAACTTCTGTGCGACGTGAAGAGCCGCGACCGACTATTACAGTCACGCCCGAATGAAGCATGGGGTTGAATTTCTCATAGACTTCCGTTGGGCGGTTAGCGTCTGCATCTGTCTCGAGGCCAACGCCGAGCATCTGAGCGCCCTCCTCGCGGACTGGTGCACCCTCTTCTGTGCCAGGTTGGCGGTAACGATGCATGCGAAGAACGTGCTCCGAGATCTGGCGATCGCGAGCGTCTTCAATGTCATCTGTGACGACGAACAGCAAATCGAAACGCGAAAGGAGCGAATCTGGAAGCGCAATGTTGCGGTGCGGGTCCTTGTGAATGTCGTATTGGCCGAAGATGGGATTTGCTGCCGCAATGACACTGCAACGAGCGTTCAATGATGTATGAATGCCAGCTTTTGCGATTGTCACAGTCTGCTGCTCCATGACTTCGTGAATTGCGACGCGGTCGACATCAGACATCTTGTCAAACTCATCGATACAAACAACGCCACGATCGGCAAGAACCATGGCACCTGCCTCCAGACGTCTCTCTCCCGTTTCTTTATCCGAGGTTACGGCAGCTGTGAGACCCACACCAGACGAGCCACGACCCGTCGTAGCAATGGCGAGAGGGGCAGTGTTGAGGACAAATCGAAGGAGTTGCGACTTGGCTGTCGACGGATCACCAACCATGAGGATATTGATGTCTCCCCTGAGATGGGTTCCATTGTCCAGGTTTTTCTCTTGACCGCCGAGAAGCAACAGAAGAATGGCCTTCTTGATGTAGTCATGTCCGTAGATTGAGGGCGCGAGGGACTGCGAGAGAAGCTCGAACACTCGCTTGTTCTTCGCGATTTTGTTGATATTGCGGATGTCCGTGTCCGTGATGGTCGCTTGAGCAATCCCACCACCGGACTTTGAAGACAGAAGAATCACATGGTTGGCGAGGATCAAAGTGCGGAAAGTCGCGCTACCAGACGAAGCGTTGCGGTTTCCGAGAGAGCGGTAGATACCAACGAGCTGGATTCTATCTCCAGGCTTGACACGATCCACGAGGTCGTCGTCCATTATGACGTCCACGGATCGAGGAAGTTGACCGGCTGGTGCTCGTTCCGGCATTTCTTGGATCGAGATGGTCTGGTGGTCCATGTATGTGCAGTAGCCGTACTCGGTGATCAACTAAGATTTGTTAGCCAAGATGCCGCCTTTAAAGACGTGTAGGGCTTACTGGATCACCATCTTCGTCCTCAGTGGGATAGATGCTTGTGCTCGCGGCCCCCATGGTCATTGTCTGATCCTGGTATACCCTCGAGTGGAACCTCTTCTTGGTCTCGTTGTAATGCACACTTTTCACCACCTTGGGCCTGACAAGGCTTGTCTTTGTCACAATGCCCTCTAGCGATACCATGTGGTTTAAATGCTGTGAAGATAGTGTTCGCGGGTTGCAGGAGAATTCGCCAAAGCTGCCAATGTATGCGCAGTAGTACATAACGTCTGCGGAGGTCTCAGACTTGGGTCGGTCGGGAATGATCTTGACAACGTCCTTGAGGGCCTTGTTGAAGGCGTCTGTGAAGGCGAATGGATCATTGAGAAGGCTGTTGCTCGTTAGCTCTTGCTATTCCTTGACCTGCTGGCGACCCACCCATCGGCCATTTCTCGATTGTGCGCGCGGATCTCATCCAAGCTGACCTGCTTAAGCATTAGCCTTAGCACTTAAAATCACTTCTTATGCCACCTACAATGAGCCTCCGCAGGCCTCGGTTCAGCATCACCAGGATGTCGGGCCGGTAGCTGGTCTCGTCAGTCGGCGTTCAGCCAGGGGCAATCGCAGGTTCTTCCGTACCTGCGTGCGGACACATCCTCTACACCTCGTTAGTATCTATACCTCAAAATCCACCGATTAAACCTACGCGGATCCAGGAATTCTTCAGCGAGCCTTACGCGCCGCCGCTGCTCCTCGTCTCTAATAACTTCACCCATGTTGTGGAATTTGCGAAGCGGTGGGCGGTTCGCAGCTTACGGTTGGGCGTGCCGCTGGAATGAAGCAGTAAATGTGCAAACAAATGCCGGGGTATCAAAGAAGTGAAGAGGTTGTTGCAACGGGAGGCACTGCAGGGAGAGTGGTGGGTTTGGGGTTGGCGAGGAAAGCGCGTCCAACGCGCGCCGGGACGCGACATGGCCCGCTCATTAGCTTTCCTATCACGGACTAGCCTCGTTTCCCTCTCCTCTCCCCGCTATCACGGGGCTTTGCACCATCACGACTCAGGGAGAGGAGCAACTATCGCCATTGTCTTCGACGTCTATCTATATGCCAGACACATTCCTTGCGCCTGTCAGCCCTGGATATTGGCAGTTCTGTCCACTCGCTACTCTGCCCACCATCAGCCGTGCGTTCATCTCTTAGTAACAATCCCTGAGTAAGCCCACGTCTATTCCAAACGCCCCCAAGTTCGGCATTAAGTATTTTTATGAAGACGACCCTTGACAGGAGCGAACTCGGTGCGTTCCCCTGTTGCGCCGAGGTGTTAGCGTAATTCATCAACAAACATTGTGCCTCTCTCTCCAGCTCTTCAATATTCGAACTCACACCACGATTGGCCAGCCAGTTGAAAAATCTAGGTAGTTGTAGCCAAAGAAGAATTGATGGGCTGCGTATCCCACGCTCGGTTTGACTGCCATCAATGTTAGTTACAGACTCTCAAGCATATCTGAGAAGGTTCAAGCGCCGCCACTCACCATAATGATAGTACAGGACTGGATGGCCCGACTCATACTCGACCATGGCTCCCTGCCCGCCCGGCGCATACACATCGTCATGACTCCCCAGTACCAGCGTGCCCCCATTGTCATCCAAGCAACTCTTCCCGTCCGAATCCACAAATGGACCGGCCGCGTTATCGCTCCTACACGCCATGATTCTGTATTCTTCTCCTTTCAGCGCCAAGTTTGGCGGCTCGTTGCAGCACCAGCCAACTGAGAAGAATACAAAGTAGAAATTATCCCACTTGAACTGGAAGCTCCCTTCCGCTACCGTAAGGGTACTTGATCTGTTATTTATGATATTATCAGCTGGTCCTGCATCTACCAGACCCTCAATTAGGCCATTCGCGGAGACTTGGATCTGGAAAATGTCATCCCAGTAGCTTCCAAAGGAGAAAATCACAGCGTCGCCGTCGACGAGGACATTCGGGTCGATCAAGTTGTAGTCCTGCGAGAGCGGGAGCCCGATACTGCCGTGATCGGTCCAGGAACCGGGTTCGAGGGTCTGCGATGTCGCAACGCCAATGGAGCTGTTCTGCAAACCCATGTGGCTAACGGCATAGAAGGCGTAGTAAAGTTCGCCTACTTTTGAGACGTCGGGAGCCTATAGACGTGGTCAGCAATGACTTCATGGTGCTGCTTTCGGGTTGTCTGAAACGCTGTAGAAGCCGTGTGACAATGTGTTCGTCCGGCCTTTTTGTGCACATCGGGAATCTTGTAAGACGCATCCGTGTCACGAGACACGATCTTTGAACCACGGAATGTGACCGCGAGATATGACTGGCTTAGAGGGGAGCAGTCTTACCCAAACATCCTGACCATCGATCACATGTATCGAGGTGCCGTTGTCAAGTAAGGGACCTTTATACTCCCAAGGTCCAGAGAGTTTCGGTGCAGTGGCAATGGCAATATTTCCTGAAGTGGAAAAGCGATAGTACAACTCGTCTTTCCTAATCACGCTCGGGTCATGTATCCAGCTACAATTACCCGTGCAAGGCTCTGGATTTGGAAAAGTGGTAGCAGACTGAGGCATGCCTTGGCTGTCGATAGGAAAAGAGAGGACGGGAACGATAAGACTAAGAGTAAAGGGAAGATGGTTGAGATGCATCTTGGTGACGCGAGTTTGACGAGATGTTTGGTGGCGTAGGTGACGAGGAGACGATGAATGACGCGAAAAGACTCAAAGATATATAGAGGACACGGTATGACTGGGTTGGGCGGACTCATCAACCTGAAAGTGTAGTACACGAACGCCATGGGGAGCCAGGTGCCAGGGTTCACGATTCACGCCACGTAGGTGAGTAAAGTTGTCCAGCCATAGCATAGGGCCGATTGCGATAATAACTTGGCTTGTGATCTAGTATTCACGTTTGCACGAGGTATTTCTTGTGCCAAAGTGCGGTAGCTAGACAGTGAAGTCCAAAGCAAACCGATTCACGTAGCTAGGTCAAGGTGGACCCTTGATAGCCTACCTTGAAGTGGTCAGCCACGTCTGATATGTAGTGGAGACGGCCATTCTCTTCTAGAAGAGATCATCTGTTCAAAATGCGCAGTCCAAGAGTATGGTTGGTCGTGGTGATACTTGGCGGACACGTGCGCGGCATTTGTTGGCATTGAGAGTAGTGACCATCGATGATTGGACAGCTGCGATCCGGAAACACTTTGGCATGATTTCTACCACCAAGGCTTGAGGATGATTCCTGGCAACAATCGTCAGATAATTTCGAGCTTTGTTCCTGAAACGTAAGCGAGCAGGTTTGATAGGTTCGTAATTGACGCATCTCATCGCGGACCTGTGTGAGGGGACGACAGAGAATTTCATTCGGCATTGCTAGACGCACTGACGATCGGAGGTCTTCTTCGCCGATGGTGCTACGTGGCTTCGGTGTCGCCTCATCCATGTAAGAGCGTTGAGTGACAGCCGTTGCCAAGAGTGCACCCACCACTTTGACCATGTTGCTCGGCTCGTGACTCCATAGGCATGTTGGAACGAAATGTGGCTTCGTGCAGGTTTCTGAAGTTACCTCTATGATGTAAGTGTCTCAGTTGTAAGCGTGTTAATGCTGACTGCAGTACGAAATTTGATAGGAAGGTCGTGTTTGCTGAAATGGAGCTAAATCCTCATTCAATTCTATGTTGTGCAAAACATACGGTGAGCAGGCATACGGTCGGATTCTTATCTAAATGCAATACCTCTTTCGGTCCACGTCAAGGCTTAGCTTGGTGGCTTGTATCCATCTACATTAGTGCTGTTGCTAAGCTTCTCGAATTGCTTGACCTTTTCGCTGTACTTATCGAGCTTGCTATTTATCGCCGAATAGGCATCAGTGCCGACGACGCATCTGAGAGGTGGATCCTGCATGATTGCAAGCTCGTAGAAGACTTTGGCAGCTTTGACCGGGTCTCCTGCCTGGGTCCCGTGACGTTTTCCCATTCTCTCCCTTGCATTGATGTGGTCATATTCAGTCTTTTTTTCGCCAAAAGCCATAGAACGGCCCGCCCAATCCGTCCGGAACCCACCAGGCTCGATGCAGGTAAATCTTATGCCCCATTCCGGCTTGACCTCTTTGGAAACTGCCTCTGTGAATCCCTCTACGGCCCACTTCGATGCGCAATATGTTGAGAACTCTGGGACCCCTGTGGTTCATTAGAGGTCATCATTCCAAGAGGTCCTATGTTGGATCAAAAACCAATCTCGAACACTTACCGATTTGACCGCCGATAGATGTAACCTGCTGAATGAGACCGCCGGTCTTCAAGTCTCGCATCACCTCCATCGCCTTTCTCGTCACATTGATAAGGCCGAAGAAATTTACCTCCATTTGCTGGCGAATTTGTTCGTCAGAATACGACTCAAATTCCCCAGCCAAGCCATACCCGGCGTTGTTGCAGACGACATCGACTCTGTTGAATTTCGCCAAGGCCTTGTTAAAAGCTTGGTTGATTGAGTCTTGGCTCGTTACGTCCAGGTCGACAAAGAGGCTGTTGGTCGAGTTGGCTCCATTGAACGACAGCTTCGAGGAGTCGCGCGCTGTGGCAACAATATAGTCGCCTTGGTCGAGAATGACTTTGACAAATTCAGAGCCAAAGCCAGTAGAAGTGCCAGTGATCAAAAATACTCGTGGTGTCATTGTTGGTGGTGACAGTCGATGAACGATACAGTGGCTGTTTTTGTACTTCAAGTGTACTCACGTACTGGCGATTTGTACCCTTATATAATCTTCACGAGTAATGACGCACATCCGGTGTTTCCAGTGCGGAGACTTTTCCCACCAAGTCCGCCAAAATCCGGTTTAACCCCGTGAAAGAAAGGTACACACCGGGGTAGTTGGTGGAGTTTATGGTGAAGAGTAGCATGCGAAGTGCGATTACATATGAAGGCTTCGATGACATTCGTTAAGAATGGAGACGACTGCGGAGCGTTTCGTTGAACTAGGAGCCCCCGGTGCTAGCGAGGAACGTATGTAGGAGAATAACCAATCTCCATGTAGGTCTGGATGTACAGTATGAATTAGGGCTCCCATAATTGCAGTAAAGTTTAAGAACTGACCATCAAGCCCGTCTGGTCTGAAGGTAGTCCAGGTTCGAAGGGCTTCCTTCGGTAGGATTGTTGGATGCAGTAGACGATTACCAAGGAGACATTCAACTATAGCTCTCCCATATTCGAAACTGAAGGGTGTACCTTTGTTCTGGATTTCAAAAGGTCGATGAACTGCTCATCAACGTCCACCGCTACCGATCCATGAAGAGCCAACTCACGTGACGGAATCATTGTTGTCAGAAAAGCTTCACATGGGTGCCACATAATTTCTCGCGAGTCTTCTGCATGCTCCGGCAATGGATCCGGCTTGGTACGTCTCGCTAATGCAGCTAATACTTGGTCTGTGAGAGAATCTGCCGAGGTTGGTGAGGACAAGCAGCATCTTCAGGGCTTCTGCTTCCAGCTAGATGTAGACAAGAGGGCATGCGCTTGACAACAGAAGTGCTACCTTGGCTACGAAGGAATGGAGCTGGGATTAATTGAGTATGAGAGTCACGATGCATGGTGGGGGAGTCGCGAGAATGTGATCCGTTACTGAAACCGGCCTAAGTGGGCTTGGCGTGCGTCATGAACCAACAGCGTCCCTTCTGCACACCATCACGCTACCGTGCGACCTTCTGCCAAGTATCGAATCGTGCATACAGGTTTCTGGGGCGGTCACTCGCTCCACAAGACCACGGTGTTCTTCGAGCGCTTTTGTCACAAACATCTTTCCATTCCTACGTGCGCCCAGAGCCAATCCCTTCAGCCCGCTGGGTTCTCCTGTAGCAAACAATGGCTGATGCACAGGCTGACGGCGCAGGAGAGCAAGAGAAGAAGGATAAGCCGCTTGGTAACCTCCGAGAGAAGCTCAAGGATACCCATCTCTATGATGCGAAGATCAAGGCAACGCACTTGAAGAATAAGCTTGGGAAGTTTAAGAACTTGTTCAACACAAACCACCGCCACGATGAGGAGCACGAGCAGAAGACAGACGAGAAACGCAGCAAAATCTGCGAGAACCACCGCTTCAATTCATTCGCGCCAGAGCGTGACGGCAATCTGATCAAGTGGTATGTGGACGGAAGGGACTACTTCTGGGTAAGAGTCAGACAGCCATCACTCGATTGGCGCTGATGGCGTTCACAGGCGGTCTCAGTGGCTTTGGAGAATGCCAAAGAGACTATCTACATTGAGGATTGGTGGCTCTCCCCAGAACTAGTATGAGTTCGATCCCATGTGATATCCGCTTGCTCACTCTCTCAGTTTCTTCGTCGCCCACCAGCGTACAATCAAGAATGGCGGTTAGACCAGATACTGAAGCGCAAAGCCGAGGCCGGAGTCAAGATTTACATTGTCGTGTACAAAGAAGTCTCAGCAGCTCTGACATGCAACAGCCAACATACGAAGAAGGTGATGATGAATCTGATCCCAGAAGGCAAGCCTGGCCATGGAAACATTTCACTCATGAGGCATCCGGATCACAATGTACTAGAGAATGCGTCAGACATGACTTTCTACTGGGTAATCACAGCCAGGACCCACCCTTCTTCCTGCATTATGCTAACAGGATGGTAGGCGCATCATGAAAAGTTCATTGTAATAGACTATGAGATGGCTTTTATTGGTGGACTGGATCTGTGCTATGGTCGTTGGGACGAGAAACAGCATCCACTAGCAGATGTGCATCCTTCAGGTATCCAGAACGAACTGTTTCCAGGCCAAGACTTCAACAACAACCGCATCATGGACTTCCAAAAGGTTGAAGACTGGAAGTCGAACCAGCTTAGCAAAGCAGAATACGGCCGAATGCCATGGCACGACGTCGCAATGGGCGTCATTGGGCCTTGTGTGTATGACATTGCAGAGCACTTTGTCCTCCGTTGGAATTTCTGCAAGCGCGACAAGTACAAGCGTGACGATCGATACGACTGGCTCACTCTCGAAGGACGCACAAAGGATGATGAGGACCTTATAGGAGTGCAGCGCCCAAAGTTCCCGGTCGGAGACTACATACATCATCCATTGACTCCGCTGAGCACCAAGAATCTCGACAACCGTGGTACTGTCCATGCCCAGATCGTCAGGAGCAGTGCAGACTGGAGTAGTGGCATTCTCCCCGCTGAGCATAGTATTCAAACGGCTTACTGCGATTTGATACGAAATGCGGAGCACTACGTCTATATTGAGAACCAATTCTTCATCACTGCGACAGGAGAAAATCAAAGCCCAATACACAACCAAATCGGACGTGCTATTGTCGATGCCGTAGTGAGAGCGGGACAGGAGGGTCGAAAATTTCGAGTCATTGTAGTCATTCCTGCGATTCCCGGATTTGCCGGCGATCTTCGTGAGGATGCAGCCACAGGTACTCGAGCCATCATGGACTATCAGTACAAGAGCATTTGCCGGGGAGAAGACAGTATATTCGGTAGAGTTGAGGCACAAGGCGTCGATCCCAGGAAACACATCTTCGTCTTCAATCTACGATCCTACGATCGCTTGAACGTCACTGCCAAGCTTAAGGAGCTGGAAGAGAAGTCAGGTTTGAAATACGTAGATCTCCAGCGAGCTGAAGAAGACGATGTCGAGGGCCCAGGGGAAGGAGGTAGTGAAGCACATGAAAGGGCTGAGGACCTCCGGCGCCGCTTCTACGGCGATGCAAATGACGAGGTCAGCAAAGGCGACCAAGGCGGTATCATCGATCCCGACTCCATCGCCGACGACGCCATGCTCACGGACAAGAAACCCAGCACCGAGCCCTGGGACGGCGAGCCCGAAGATGAGAAGGAGAACTTCTTCCAAGAAGAACTCTACATACACGCAAAACTCTGCATCATCGACGACCGCTACACCATCTGCGGTTCCTCCAACATCAACGACCGATCTCAGCTCGGCTACCACGACTCAGAACTTTCAATCGTCATGTACGACACGGACAAGGTCGAAATCACCATGGACGGCGCGCCCTTCCGCGCCGGCCGCCACGCCTACACGCTCCGCAGCATCCTCTGGCGCGAGCACCTGGGGCTCCTCCCCCCACAAACCCTCAACGGGACCGACGACCCCAACGCCCAGCCCCCATCGCCCTCATCCCCCAACGACAACCTCGAAGGCCCCGAATTCGACTTCGTCTCGGACGCGCTGGGCGACAAGCTATGGGACATGTGGTGTTCGCGCGCGAGCACAAACACGTCTGTCTTCCGCGACTTGTTCCACGCGGACCCGGACGACGATATCCGTACCTTCGAGGATTACGACAATTTTACGCCGAACCCGAAGAACGACAAGGAGCACAAGCAGGGGCATTTGTATGCCAAGGAGTTGTCGGCCGAACAGGTGAGGAAGGAGCTGGATCGCGTGCAGGGCCATTTGGTTTGGATGCCGCTCAAGTTTCTCGAGGATGCCGAGATGGCTGAGAAGGGGTTGCAGGTTAATCAGTGGACGGAGAGCGTCTATACTTGAATGAAAAATGAGAGGAGGGACAGTGAGTGTTGGTACGATGTCAGGTTTTCGAGTATCGTTTCGGCGAGTACAGGGGCTTTTTGTTTCTTTACTTTAGTTTCGCGGGGCTGCGCTGGATGCGGGCTCGTTTCTCTTTACTATGTGGTACTCCTAATTTACGCATCATGGAAGCTCTGGTGTCGTTCGCATGCGACACGATGCTGCAAAGCGAAGAGCATACCCTACCCTGCACACACCACGTGTCGTCTCCCACCATCACCATCCATCTCCACCCGCTCTCCACCACCACCCCAGCACTCGCCCTCCCTCTCCCCCATTAAGCGCACCAGAGCCAAAACCACCAACATCGCAGAATCATACATCCAACCCCATCCCCAAACCAGCACCACCAAAAACCCCCTGCAACCCACCAAATCCTCCTCCCCCCTTACACCACATAACGCACGCAAATTCCAAATTCCAAATTCCCCTCCATCACACCACCTCTCCATCTTTTCACGTGTATGTATATACCCCCACCTACCTACCTGCCGCCCCCACGACCTCGGTCCAGCGATGATGGTGATAATAATAGACCGGCTAATCACCCACGCGCCCGGGCATGCGAACGCACCACCCGCCCGCCCGCCCACTCGCTCGCTCTTATCTCGTACGTACCATAGCGGCGGAGAAGCGCGTGCAGGATGCGGACGAAGTTGGGTAAGTAAGCGGACGAGGAGGGCCGGGGGAGAAAGAGAGGAAGGGGGTTAGAGCCGGGAGTTGAGGTGCGGGAGTTGGGGGAACGGTTGGGGTGGTGCATGGATGGGTTAGGGAATGGTATAGGATGCTGGGAGACGCTGGGATAATTAGTGGATGGGTATGAGGGATGCTGGGCGACGTTGTGATACTATAGGTATACCAGAACGCTGGGCGACGTTGTAATACTACACGTATACTAGAACTAGGCGATTAGGTTTTCCCGGGGAAGGATGCAAGGGAGGGGTATAGAATAGCTTTTGTAGGGATAATCGCAAAGTCGGAATGCAATATTGGAATATACAGGGTCTGAGGTATTACAGATGTATTACATGTATGTACGAGGGATTGGGGTTTAACAGTGCCCCTGTCTCCTTCCCTATTCTATTAAGCTCCTCTATTGCGGGATTCGAGACAGGCCATCTTATGTATTTGTAGACAGAAACGGCATCGCATGCAGCTGTCTGCTAGAGCAACGGTAGCATCCTGATCAACTAGGCACGCCCTCGTATTCCCAACCCCCGACCATCCTCCTGCGTCTCCCCCTGCGTCCCTTTTGTCTGTTGGACGCGCACTTGATGAAGAAGGTGAGGACGGCTAGCACGAATATTATCACGGCTGCGACTGTAGGGATGACGACGACCCGGGTGTTGTTCTTGTCTGTGCGCGGCAGATACGGGCAAGTGCCGTTGACCTGGGGGACCCAACACCCTTGCACGTCGAGCGAGTTCAAGTTGATGTAGATGGGGTCGGCAGGCTTGGCTGATGGCGAGGAGGAAGGGTGGTGGTTTTGCAGCGCGGCGAGGAGGTGCGCGTTCTCGAGGGGTGTGTGCGGGACACTAAATGTGTAGGGGTGTTTGCAGGCCGATTCTGCGTTGAAGTAGGTCGATGTGTCGTCGGTGATGGCCCATGTGTAGGGGTTCTGCCGGTCTTGGCAGGCGACTCTGTATCTGGCGTCGCAGTTTACAGTCCTCCAACGCCCGGGATACGGATATGTAGATTGGGTTGTCGCACAACGGGCTATGTACCGGGCGCCTCTGTTGACGGTCTGGTTCGTCAACTCGCCTGTAGGTTCACCAGGTGCCCAAGACCAGAGAGTCGAGTGGGTGTAGGCGAGATAAGGGACGGGCGCTTGGTCAGCTGTGGAGTTGGAAAGAGATGCATTCAAAAAGGGGGACAGGCCACAAGATGTAAGATTTGTGATGGATAGGATGGGTGTCGTGGTATTGGGGTCTGTGCCGATATTTAGTGTAGGTGCAGAGCTCAAAGCCCAAGAGGAATTCCTCGAGGATGAGATTGAGGTGTCAGAGGAGTCGAACAGACAGCCAGATGATATGACGCCGGACGGTGAGATTGAAGTGTCGTGAAATGCTCGGAGTTCGCCAACGGGGAAGATTGTGTCCTCGTCTGCTGTTATGTTGTAGTCTTCCATTGACCTGTCGATGCTCGCGAAGCCAGCGATCAGTCGATAGAATTTCTTGAACTCCATGAATGCTTCTGTGGGCCACCCGTCTTCTGTGATCAAATGGCCTTTTGGGGTGACTGAGGTCTGAAAGTACCCGGCTGCAGGCAAGTTCTCCCAGTGCACATTGTACCAAGAATTGTTCAAATTCTGGCGGTCGTTTTGGAGATCGTTTGGAGTGTACAGCGCATCGGACAGGTTCCCTTTAACGATGTCGCTAACGAAACTCCCATCTTGAGGCAGCTGGTCGGAGCTGGGCTTCTGGGCCGGCTCGCCAAGTGCATTGTAGGAGAGTGCAGTGCGAATGTTGAAGAGAAAGTAGCTGATAGATGCGGCTGTGGTAGTATCGGTAGCATCTAAAAAGTCCTCAAAGATACCGGTGAGGAAGTCCAGGGTCATCAGAGTGGTGCAGTTATATGCTCCAATCTGGACGACGGGCAAACCGTCCGTGGGAAACGCCGTGAAGCTTGGTGTAGGTGAGGCACTTGAGGACGAGGCTTCCTCTGAGGCAGTTGATGAAGCTTCAGACGATTGAATGCTTGATGAAGATGAGACGATGTCAGAACTCGACGATGGGCCATCTTGACGTCGATGACGGACGTGGGCTACGGTAGACAAAGGCGGTACGTCGCAGGTCTCAGCTCTTTCAGCGAGGCCATCCCGTCTACCAGCAGGACTCGAGGGCAGAGGCACCGTGAAGATGGCTGCAGGGGCTTGGTCCTCGGACTCGGCGTCGGTCGATGGTACCTGGACGGGGCAGAGGCTCCAAACGGCGCGGTTGGGATCCCAATAGACATCGATCAGATAGCGTCTGAATCCCACGGCCAATAAATTGGAAAAGCACTTCTGGAAGGCCTTGTTCTCGTACTGGTTGTGCGCAAAGCATGCGGCCTGCAGCGACACGGCCGGCACAGTCAGGTAGTTGATGGGTATGCTCAGTGCCACATCGCGTTGAGCCTGCAGTACCCCAATTAGGCAATGGTCCAGTGCAGCACGGGAGGGGAGCGGGATCAAGACATCATGTGACATCAGCACGTACTCTGAAGGCTTCATCCCACGGCGTCACTATCTGGGCAGCCTCGTCATGGGTGTACAGCGAGTCCGACATGTCTGGAAGGGGATCATCGCACAGGCGGCTCGTGTGGGTTAAATGCACCGATTAAGCAGGTAGAGGGGATAGACAATAAAAGAGGACGGCAGGCCATTGTCCGACGACGTCGGCGATGTCGTGATGGCTGGCTGGCGGCTGGCTGGCGGTGGTGAGGCTGCTCTCGGACGTCGTTTGATCGACGGACGAGGTTGCCGAGTGCACGTGACGCGCCGAGGCATCCGGCAGAGGGCTGATTGGGCGGCCGGGTAATATCTCGACATGACGCCCACGACGGTCGCCTAGATGGAGCATGTCGGAGGCTCAAGCGCTCTATTGTAGGCGACTGCTGCAGCGTGGCGTGCAGACAGGCCCAGGAAGGTCATCCTTTCGTCGTGTGGTCAGAGAACCGGGAGCCTGGCCCCTTCTCCACACTTAACACGGCCTGTTAACGCTCCTTGACCTCCGTGGCCCGACAGTATGTATAAGCGAAAATGGCCCGGTCATGACCATGCCTGGCTTATAGTGGTCATATATGCAAGCAACAGGCGGCCGAGACAGGGTTTTGGGTTCCTGCGACCCAGAGCAAGGGCTCATCTTCAACGGCCGCCCGCCCTGCAATGAGCCTTGCATCTTGGGTAATTATCTCACCATACGACCGTCGTCAACTCCTCGCTTGCGGCGGCTGCCATGCCATGTGTGCGTGCTTGGTATGGGGAAGGGAACGTGCTTCCATGTCGACGTCGTCTGTTCCTATTACGAAACCTCTACGACTCGCCAGCCTGCTCCCACCCCAACAAGCAAGCCTGCTTCGTCAGCTGTACCTAGATCGGTATCCACAAGCCCTCCCCCCCTTCTCAGCTGCCCATGTCGCGGAACCTGCCTCCGTGGAGCGCAAACCGCTCCCTCAATCTCTCTCCATCGAGACGCCCAGAACATTGAAGCACCCCATAGCGCGTCTGGAACCCTGTCGATTGCTCACCTCCCCAATACCCTTCCCTATAGCACCCACACCCCTCCCCATCCCCATCCCCCATCGTGGAATTTTCCCTTCCTAGACACCCGTTCACAAGGTCAAGGGATGGCACGCGTGCTGCGTGCAGCTGCTGCCGGCGCGCCCACGACGTTTCGACCCGGGCAAACACCCTCCGTGCTTTTGATGAAGCAAAAACCGCGACCCACGTCTCCCACCGCACGGCAGGCCTGACGACTGGGTACGGTAGGTAGTGAGGTAGGGGCCCAGAGCCCCAGGTGTACCCACCGGTGTGGCCCCCAGAGGCGTGTGTCGTCGTCCCTCCTTCCGCTACCGCCGCTGCCAACGGCGCGCTCCCGGAGCCACCGCATTCGCCATGACGCTGGCCTAGCTCGCGGGCTGCTTGCTTGTTCCCGCACTGGCAGCTGTCGAAAAGTAAAGGGTGGCGGCTGAGAGGTACTTGAGACGTCCGGCTGGGTTAGCTGAGCCCAGGACTGCGTCTCTCCGTGTCGCAGACGCTGAGCGCTACCTATCCGGCGCTCTGTCACTCTTCGAGATACGCTTGTGTCGGGCCTGCGATGCATCATGGCAGGTTTGAAGGCCTGCCCCCTGCCTTAGTCGGCGGACGGGACGGTGAGCATCGCATCATGGCATCGCTTGGTCCTCTTTTGACACAGCGAAGCCCAGCGCTATGCCAGTGCCGGTCCGCGGCCACGTTTGCGTGACGGCGCTGCATGCGCCCGGCAGACTTTTCAGAGAAGGCCCAAATGGTGATTTGCCCAGCTGGCCCACTCACACATTCAAGGGCGCGCACACACGTCGTCTGTCCAATGGAGAATGCGGCTAGACGTCGAGCTGCAGATGTTTCACCGACTGGCTGCGAAGAAGCTTCGGCATATCGCTCGGGGGGTAATCATATGCGCCGGGGGCACGAGGCTAGGGAGTGTCTTTGCACTTCTCCTGCACACCAGGCTGGCTATCTTGCTTCTGAATCTGACGCGAGAAGAGAGTCGCCGTCGTTTGAGACCTTTCCATTTTGGATTGCTGGTGGTTTCGGGGTATTAAGTTACAAGCTAGTTTGCTTTGCTGCCTTTGCACAAGCCGAACACTGGGACGTGGCGATATTACAACAGATGTGAAAAAGGGAGCACTTGGTCTAGTAGAAAGAGCGCCGTGCAGATCGTCTCCAGGCTACGCCTCTGTCATCAGAAGCAAGCCACAGATTTCTTTCAAACTCCGTAGTGCAGTGCAATCCCATGACCAGGGGGGGCTTCCCCGCTCCTACTGTGAACGCCTGAAGCGCAGCATGTATGCGCCCTTGTACTTCACGCTGGATAGTGCCGAGCCCATGACAAAAAGAAGTGAGGAATGACGAAGAAAATAACACGCATTTCGCCCAGTGATGTCCGACCATTTTCCGTATTTCCTACAATATGGGGTATAAGCTCCCGCGGCCGTGGCATGAGTTGATCCCTATCGAATCCCGGCCCCCAGATGTTTGTGTTCGTAGTATCGGGAGAAAAGCGCATGATTCGGATCAAGCCCGTAGTGGAGCCGATCATTGACAGAAGAAGTAACAAAGGCGCACCAACAGTATAGACAGAGAATCCTTTCGCTACGGATACGAGGCACGAAGCGAGAGGTGTGAAAGACGGGGTATTAAACGCTGAGGCTGATGTTGGGGTACTGTACACAAGACGCTTACTGCAGCAAGGCCGACATGTTCATCCTGCTGTCCCGGCTCTCGCTCTGCGGTGAGGCAGGTGCGCTCTTGGAGTCGCCTGCCTGCGCAGCGTGTGAATAGGGCGAAGGAAGTTGCCTTGATGACGGGCTTGTTTCAGACTGTGGAACGGGCACTCGACCAGGCTCTGCCAGTGAGTGGAAAGAGGGCAGAGATCGCTGCCCCGAGGGAACTGCAGGAGCGGATTGCGGCAGAGAGTGGTGGTGGACGAGCTGGGAAGCGGGTTGCGTGAGGAGTTGCGGTGGCTCGGGTCGGAAGGTCTGCTCGCTGCGATTCAGAGGTGGCAGTTGCACGGATGCCCGCCTCTTGTAGGGGTCATAGGACCCGGCGTGGTCATCGTCTTCGAGAGCAAAGCCCGACTGAGGCATGTATCGAGTTGTCGAGTGCTTCCGCTCTTCCCGCCCGCCAATGAGTGGTGCAAGAGTGATGTCGAGCGGTGAGGCTGCTCCACGAGGTGAGCGTGACTCGCTTCCGGTGTCGGTGATGAGAGAAGGCGCACCATCGGCTGAAACGATGGAGTAGCCGGACGGCGACGGCATGGGCGTCTCATAGCCTCGCGATCTCGATGCCGAGAATGAGCTGTACGAGTGGAGCTCGAGAGCCTGAGGTCGCGATCCAGGATAGGGCTCGTAGCCCTGCGGCTGTGGTAGCTTCAACGCATTTGGCGAGTTAAGCGATGGGTTCAGCGAAGCGCGACGGCTGCTAGAGTAATAGGATGGCGATTCTATCGACTCTCGGCTGAGCAAGGGAGGCAATATGTTGTTCAAATGCAACGCATTTCTGTCGTCATGGTGGGGAATTGGCCGTGGAGCCGCCGGGTAGGGATACCCAGTCTGCGAAGCGTGCATCTGGTCGTGGACACCACGATGATCCTGTCGCTGATCCGGGTTGCGCTTTCGCCTGTTCTGACCGCCGTTCCACCAATTCTTGACTGCGTTGTCGCTGCGTCCTTTGAGCCTTCGCGCGATTTCCGCCCACCTCTTTCCCATCTCTTGAACCAATCGCTCAATCTGCTCTCCTTCTTCAGGAGTGATGGGGTCGTGGTTCAACGTGGGCTTCAGGTTCTGGTGGTATCTCTCTCGGCATTGCTTTGGACTCCTCGTGCCAATTTCTTGAGAGATGCGTACCCAATTGTGGGGACCGTTGCGAGCAACGAGGTTGACGAGCCATTGATCCTCGTGTTGCGACCATGGGCCGCGGCGGTGGTTTACCATTTTCTCTAGAGACTCTCGGCCAGGATAGGAAGATGGGGCAATATGATCAGGAATGAAGCCCAATCGATGCTCGCCCAGAGGGTTCGACACAAGTGAACGATCTCTCTCGATAGAGACAGAATGGATAGCCACTAATTGCGGTGTTAGAGAGAGGCCTTGAGAAAGGAGATTGAGAGAAGTCATCAAGGCGGGTGGAATGGACATATCACCCAGACCGACGCTTTCAATGAAACGAGGGAGTGAATGCCGACGATGTTCAAGCGAGGACGAGGAAATAAAAAGACTGTGTTTGGAGAGGAAAAGTGGTAATGGGAGCTGTGATATGCTAGAAGCATGACGACGACGTACCTTTGGGAGGGGCGTGGGTCTGTGGAAGAGGGTGCGGTAACCACGGTTCACCAGTTGGAAGTTTGGGCCGTTTTGTGTTAGTGGTGGATTGGACGTTGACGTCTGGTGGGAGAGAGCCAACGGTAAGGTGGCAGCAAGCGACCGAGAGTTCGGGAGCGAAGTGAGTATATATTCGGCGGGCGCGGGGAGCGGGTGGTACACAGGGCGCCAAGGCGGTGCGAGGAGTTATTGACTTGTTCGGGAGGGACAGGTTTGCGTGCCAGGCCCTACTTGTGAGATGCGGCTAAGGCGATGGTGAGATGGATGGTGCTGGGAGCCGGGGGCGTCGTTAGCTGGCAGCGAAGTGGCGCTTGCGCTGACTGGGCGATCCGGCAGTCTGAGTGATGAAGGGATGCCTGTGAGATGGAGTGATGGGGCGCAACTAATGTATCGAGTGTCGACGGCAGCGCGCTGGCTCAGCACACGCTTCCCAGTCTGGTGGACCAGATCGTCGGGAAGTGCGATATCCCCTTGTTGCACATCGTAGCATGGACTATTTGGCAGTCTCGCTCGACCAGGCAGGGGCAAGGATGTGGAGACGAAGGCGCGAGAGAGTCTTCATTTTCCCGCTGCCTCCCGTGCTCGCTCGATATGGGCCCCTTGCAACCGCCGCGGACAGGGAGCAGCCACAGCGCCCAGCGGTCCCAGCAGTCCCAGAGGCGCTGTGTGCTCCAGCCTGGGCCGCTGCGCGCAGACCGGGGTCGCCCTGGCGGCCTGGCCGGCGCACCAGACAGTCAAGCAGCTTTGCAAGAGATACCCCCACTCGAGAGTGCAAAACGAAACCGGCCGGTATCGTGGACGGTGCAGTGCTGGCCGTGGTGGTGCCTCAGCCAGCCCACGGCGAACGACAGCACCAGGGTGTGCGGCCATGTCGGCGACTCGCCCTCAGTTTATTGCCTGCGAACCGGCATCCTGGACGAACGACGGGAGCTGGACGAGGTGGCTCAGGTGGGCCGGGAATGCGCGTCAGGTTGATTAAGTGCAGTGCCCACGGCCACGAGGGTTGCAAAGACGACATGTGCTCGCCCGCCCAGTGCCGGCCAAGTGCCCACTCAGCGGAGGCGGGGTTGTCAACGACGACGAGGCTCGCGATGTACGTTGGCGGCCGTCCCCTCTCTCGTCAGTGTCCAGTGTCGACAGGCGCAGGCGCAGGCGCGGTTTCGCCAGACAGGGCCCGACGGTGGACGATCAAACGGGCGCTGAGGCGTGATCCAGGGCCGAGCGGTGCTGATGGGGATCGTCGACCAGGGATACGAGGTCATACTGTGAGGTCGGCGACCTGAGGCAGCTTGGCGGCAGCAGGAGGTTTGGGTCGACTCGCACCGCCTCCTTTTTGGACCTGTCGTTCACCCGAGGGCGCACCCAGCGTCACGTCGGGACCCCCTGCACTGCAGCAGCAGCGGAGGCCGCCATGGAGCCGTGAGTGGGTGGGCGTCATGGGCGGGCTGGGTGGGAGGGCGTGCGGGCGGGCGAGGCGATCTGGACGCAGAAGCGTCCGAGGCCGTTGGACTGGCCTGCCTTGGGCAACCGATCACCCGGGCCTTGCCGCCTCGAAGACGACCACTCGTGGACGAGCTGGACGACTGGCACCACTCTTCCGGGCCCATTCGCCCGCTCAGCGCAGGAATATTCAAATCATGCGCGTCGCTGGCAGCCGTTGGCTCGCTCGTTGCAGCTAGCCGGACCTCGACACCCCGTCCCAAAGCGGCTCTGTTAGACGAGCGGGCCAGGGAGGCCGTTGGCGCCACGAGAGGCATCGAGATGTGGTTGACCGTGGACATGGTCTCTGGCACGCCCTGCTGGAGTGGGACGTGTTGCTGTGGTCGTGAAGACGTCGAGGTACTGTACTGTGTAGACTTACTCGCAGCCTCGCCTGCCCACCCCACGCGACAACTGCACAGCATTCAGGCTGAAGACATACGGGACGTCGTGGGTGGTGGAGTGGCGGCCGCCCCAGATCCAAGGTGCTGGCCTCGTCGTCTACCGCCTCCCGAAGCGGCAAGCGCGGATCCGGGCGACTGGGGCAGCAGCCAGCGGACCGAGTCAGTCCCAAGCACCAGGTGGCACACCGTGGCACTGTGGCACCGTGGCTCCGTGGCAGAATCGCTGGGATCTCTCTGCCAGTGGGGTCCCAGAGTGTTCCGCCTCAAAAGAGGAGGGCGTAGCTTCCTCTTTCGTCACTGCTCGCTCTCGCATCGCGCCTGCCTCCCCCGCCGTGCCGCGAGGCCCCGCCGCTGCCCGATTCGACCCCGTGCATGCGCGCGAGCTCAGTCGCCGACCACCGCGCATCCAGTTCACTCGCTCCCCCCAACGGCCAGCCATCCAAGCCATCGTCTACTCCAAGTCTATCCCCTCCATCGTCCGCCCAGTCCCCAACGGGCTCGGTCCTCGCTGTTTCTCGCTACGCCATGTCCTGATCCAGAGCGTCGCAAACAGGACCTTGCCCCACCAGGCCTGCCTGCCTGCCTGCCTGCCTGCTCCTGCCACCTTATCTCCTCCTCCGACCCCGTGACCTGTGCGACGACGCACAACCGTGTCATTTCAAACAGTCAACGTCTGCCGCCGGAGCCTGTGCGACGCCCGCAAATTGGCCAGCATCCTCCCTCATGGCCCCCCAGTCTGGCGTCGTTGCACCTCTGCATGTCAGCCGCAGCTCTGGGTGCGCGACGCGACAAAACAACTCCTCCACCAACCCTTCTGTGGAGTCTATGCTGCACCATCCCGACCTCTGGGACTAACGGTGGTCCCAACGATCCA
Organism: Polyplosphaeria fusca; assembly: GCA_010093805.1. Classification (NCBI taxonomy): domain Eukaryota; kingdom Fungi; phylum Ascomycota; class Dothideomycetes; order Pleosporales; family Tetraplosphaeriaceae; genus Polyplosphaeria; species Polyplosphaeria fusca. Next base: position 38,072 of record ML996181.1, read on the forward strand.
TTGTGGCTCATGCTGTGGCCACTGCGTTGTCTGAGCATATCATCCACCCCCGGAACAATGTTTAATTGTGTGTGGGAGCCCCCCAGCATCGCAAGGGCCAATCGTCGCTGCTTCTTCTCATCCTCTGTGCAACAGCGATTCTTGCAGCTGGCCGGACATCCTTGGGCATAGCACAATACAGGACCAGGGCGCCGGAAATCTCCTCTGCGTGTCCCTACCGCACACCATGTACCTTGCGCATGCACAATGCGTTCCCGTCCTCGACTGCCGCCTGCTCTCCACGTCCCAAAATAGGTCCCAGCTTCCATCCTGCTCGTCGTACTTTGATTGACTTGCTAGGACAGCCTCACCCAGGTAACTAGGTATTCCACCCTGAGCCTGAGCCCGGGACGAGATCTGCGCGGGACGAGGGGCCGCCGTGCTGGACTGGATTGGTGGCTGGCCGCTGGTCCCTCCTTGCAAGCCTGTGATGTCAAACAGCGCGGTCGAACTCTATATCCGCGCCGACGAGCGCCCGCACACCTGATTTGGGCCTACGAGGCCAGGCGGGAAGGCAGCGAGAGATTGGTGTGACTCGCCGTTCCCGATGGCTAGGTAACGAAAACGGCCTTGTGCTGAACAGCTGTCTTGCTCTGCATCTGCTGCTCCAAACTCTCTGCGGTGCGACTGCACACCTCGCCGAAGTGTGCGATGCGACGACGTCGACCACACACCCACAGTCGCATGCCCTCGAATCTCGAATCTACCTGCCTGCATTGCTTTTCCCACGTCTCGGTCTCGGTCTCGTCGCCATGCTGACGGAAATCGCCATTTCACCCAGGACGGCACTATTTAGAGCGTCGACGAGGGTGAGCGAGACGGATTACATGAACATTGGGGTGGGCACATGTCCCTTAAACCTGCATCTGCGACAGAGCGAGGCCGTACAGGGGCGCTAGCCCTGCGGGTGAACACATCCACTGCTCCTCTGTCGTCGCACATCGTTCATGTCGCAGCTACCCAGCACTCGGGTTCGACAAATCGAGTCTCGCGCTGCTTGCGCAAAAGAAAAAGAAACAGCGGCCTGGCGACAGGGAACCCCAGCTCATGATCTGCAAGATTAACGAGAAGTCTGACCGAGCGAATGGCGCCGCCAGATCGCCGCGCCCATCATGATCCCTCGCAAATCTACCCGCCCACAACCTCCCCCTCACTCGGCCTCTGCACAAACAAACATGCTCTGGCTTGGGTCGTCCCGCGCCCCCTTTTCTTCCGTGTCCTCAATTGGCAGTCGGTTGCTCTTCCGAACCATTGCTTTTCTCCCACAGTGCTGTTTCGAACGCATGCCCAAGGGTTTGACAGCGGCCACGGCGCCCACGCCGACGTCCCCGTAACGCTGGCCCCATCCCAGCCTCACTATGTCGATTCTGTCGCCCACTCTGCCCTGTTGGCTGTGCATGCCCCTGAGGTCATTCCTCACGACCAGCCGGAAGGCCTCAACGCTGTCACACCGTCGCCAGCGGCGTCCGAAGCAGTGCAATGCACGACAAGCTGATCCGAACGTTGGCGGCCCGCTGAAGCTGCTCGCTGACTCGTCCCAGGCCATTTGGCGGCTTTAGTTTGGAGCAGCTCGTCGCCCTCTCCGCCCGCTGTGCCGCAGTGAGATGCAGCACCAGAGCCGTTAGATCTGGAGTGACGCCGAATCGGATCGACGTGCCCCACACCAGACCGAGTCCAGTGGGCCCCCCTTTGCCCGCCTCCTCGCGGGACAGTACAAAGGTCGTCGTCGTCCACTCACGATGCCCCGCCATCTCAAATCCCCACTTATTTACAACGGATGGACCATTGTTCCCACGTTTCAGGCTCCCTGCCAAGACAATATTCTCTCGAGTCTCTGCGCTGCTCCACGGCCCTCATCATCGTGCTGCACATCTGCAGTACCTTCCAAGTTTTTGGTTTCTTTTCGCAGGCTCTCCGCAGCCACAGCTCCAGTCTTCCGGATTTAGGGCACCCCTAGCATCGACCAATCCCAAATCGTCATTGGCGAGCGTAGGCTGCTGATCAGTTCCGCGGACCGGGAGATGAGTCTGCCGGCAGAGGCGCCTTCCGTTTTGACCTGGTGCTCATGACAATCATCGAGTGCCAAGATATGTGATATTGACATAGCCTGGTGCGGCTTGACCTCGCCGAAGTGTCTCAATTGGGCTCGAGACGCTCAAATGAGACTGACAGCTGCGCCGAAAGTATAAGCACGTGGGACTACTCGGAAACGTCCGACGAACTGTTGGCTGGAACCTCTGTCTATAATCGAAATTTCCGAAAGCCAGCCTCTCCACGAGTCCAGATCACTGCCCTTAAGAGACATTCATGACAAATACTGGCTTGAGACATCGCATGCTCAGACCGTTTGTTACATTGTCAAAGTCAACCCAGGCGTCGAGTGGCAAGCCTCCATCGCCGTTACAATTCCAGTATGGGGACTTCTTTAGCTGACTTCCAGAACATGTTCCAACTGTCAGGCAACGCTTATTTGCGTGGGACGGGTCCCAGGCGCAAGCACAACAGAGTTCCACTTTCGTGTTAGGTGGGGAGGCGGTGGAAGTCCGACAACTCATCTGGCGGTGCACCGCTGCTCATTTCCTTACAAACACCGCTGACGCGGCAGCACGGAAACTTTGTTGAGATGCCGTTCCAGAAGTAGTACCATTTCCTCGGTGCCCTTACATACTGGGTACAGCGACTTGACTATCTTCAACAGATCACGCATTAGCTGTGCATACGATCGACGTACGGGGCAGTGAGTGTGAGCTGGCAAAGTGGAGTCGGCGTACTGTTAGTGACGACGGCAATGGGCACGGTGAGGAAACTTCGTCCAGTCGTTAGCTCTCACACCACACCAGCGCCACGCCAATCGACCGTTTTTAAGCCCTCTGTCCCTTGGACCGCCCAATCGCCATCACTCCATGCCAATGAGACCATGGTATCGCCCACTACTCCGTGCGATCCTGCAGGTAGGAAAATCTCGACTCTGTGGCTTCATCCGGCCACTGCGGGTGCTTCGTATCGAGCGTTGAGCAATGGCCTTTACCGTTCGTAGCGAGGGGTCCTTCTGCTTCTGGGGCGGCCAACGAGAAAGTAGTCGTTTGCCACTGGAAACAGGCGAAGCAGGGATAGGTAAGAAAGGTCTGGTGGCCAGCTGACACCATCTGGCCAGGCGAGGTGGGACTCGTTCCCCAACCGCGGTGTGCCCCGATCACTTTCTCGAGGCTCAATACGTAGCAGCGTCCAGAGCGCGAGGTTAAGCCCTTCAGCAGTCTCAGAAGTCTCTCCCAGGACATCAGACCAGTGTGGAATAATTTGGATTCGCTGTGAATCTATTCTTATCAAAATGCGATACGTTTTCCCCTCTGCGGGACGATGTCTTAAGCAGTGCCCGAATACTCATCCTTCGTCCAGCATTTTTGCTCCAGAGGTGTGTACAATACAAGCTACAGGAGCAGTCTCCAAGGACGAGCATGCAGGGTTCGTCGTTTCGATGCTACCACATCTGTAACCACCATTTGCTCACCGAGCTGCTGTCGACGGCCGTACCAGATTAATTTCACCCCGAAAGCAGAAGCCATGTCACAATCAATACCACTCGTCCGCTTCCTTGACTAACATCCTAGCAGATCCTCTGAGATCGTGTTCCAACACTTTGCGACCTACCGTACCCATGCTAAATGCTCGGGCACCTCGTTCTCCTCCCTCGCCGTCCTTTTGACACTTGGTAACAGGGAAAGTTCCCAGGGTGTCAGAAAGGCTCAGTTCTAGCCGCCACGACCAACATGCAGAACCGACAAACCGAATCCCATTTGCAAGGCGCTTACAGTCCCGCGAGTGTTGTGGATTCACAGCCTGGTTGGGGGATCATGAGGGATCAGTGTGCGTCCTACCTCGAAGCTCAGCGTTAATGCGTCGTCTCTTTGGGCCCCAGTGATACGGGCTGTGCGGCGCTCAGACTGAGGCTGCCACGTTGTAAGACTTCCGGGAGAACCGAGTGCCACCGAGCCATGGTCAGCAGTTCTCACCACAAAGCGGGCAAACGTCGTCAATGCGTCGTAGATTGGTCGACTCATACCGTGCGTAATCGGACAGTCAAGAATAGCACGTTGGCGATGAGGTTTCGTCGGACACTGTGCTTACCAGCCACATGTCACCACCAACGCAGCTCAACTTTGCAATATATGGGCACTGGTATTTTTACGACTTGATCGACGCCTTGCTTGACTAGTGAAACCTGACGGATGCAGGTCAATGCATACAGAAATGATGGTGTGGAGGCTCTTTAGATATGCGTATTACCAGGTGGTTCGCCAAATGCAAGATCTGCATTTGGATCGGAAGCTGTTCTGAATAGCAAAGACGAGCTTCACAAACCGAACGGTGAGGTGGTCCAGGAAGCTTGAACCAGCTCATTTCCACGATTCATGCGAAACTCTCCACGTTTTCCGCCCCTGTACGCTCCCAGCGACTCGATACGAAACTCAAACACCACAAACGGACGAATCCTAGGCATCTGGGAGTGGAAGCAATATATCGTATATTGATTACAACCACCTACAATTCCTCTTCTACTTCGGCGACCTCTTTGGTTGCGAAACGCACGGTCGATCAAGTACAATATGCTTCAGGCTCGAGTGGTCATGGTCGCATGAACACGAGAAATTACTCAATGCTAATGCATCACCTGAATCATCAATAACCATCGTCACCTTGCAGGTTTCCCCATCACCAACACCCTCGCGTGCTCCTCACAATCCTGCAGCTGCAGCACCTTCAGAGCCGCCCGTCGAAACAATCGCCTGCCGACGCCGCCGGGCTCGCCTATAACCCTGACGGACGAGTGCACCCCCATAGTCTATGATCCTTCACTCTCTCACCATCCCATCAGCAGCCGCGCCGCGCCAACAACAACATCAGCACAGGCAGGCCAATTCTCCTTCAGGCAGCTAACCACTTACCGAGCACACCCGCACACACCCGCACCCAAACCTTCCTCCCGGGCCAGACAGCTAGCTGCGACACCCCGGGCACTGCAGAAGTCGTGCAGGCGGCCAACAGTCGCCCAGCATGGCATTTAGCCGTTGCATGGGCCCCAGCGGTGCCTCGTTGCAGTGAACGGCGCGGGCGATCTCCCTGGCACATTGCGCACTTGAAGTGTTGCCGGATGTCGCTTTCTGGGCAAATAACAAGGGCGCGGCAGTGCTGCCGTGGCATACGGCCAAACGCAGCATTGCAATATATCGGACTTTTGGCGGCCATCGTTCACCGTCGGCCGAGAGAGCGAGGCGAGAAGGTAGCAGTAGTTGGCCGTTTCTACTTTAAGCGCACCGTGCATGCCAGTATGCGAACCCGAACGGCTCCCACGCGGTCGGCCTCGCTATGGCCTGGCTTTCCATGTACTGTATGCGAAACATCTCCAATTGCTGGATTCGGCGCGGGGCGAAGAGCGCAGAGGTGTTGGATGGGGTACGGTCCGGCGCACAGTGAGTGTGGGGGTACGCGTGCGGCGTCGGTGATGCAGGGAAGACTAATTATAGGCGGTTGGGCGTATAGATGGTGAGCACGGGTTTGGGATGCAGATGAGGCAACGAGATATGGCGTTGCTGTGCGTATGTTTTCCTGATGGGGTGCGAGTTGTAAGGCCACAGACACGGGCGTGACAGAGGGTGTGAGGGTCGGTGACATGGGGGGGTGAGTGACGCAGGGGACGAGCGATTGTGCAGCAGACACACCCATGCTTGAGAACATCGCTGGAACAGAGGCAGCTGCAAGGCCTCGAATGCCGTCACGAGCCTGTCGACGGCAACAAGAACGGAGACAAATGGGTCTTTTGTTGAGACAGGTGTGGTAATGTCTGGATCCGCCTGATTCGCCGGCGGCATCCACACTATCCGCCTCAGCTCCCATGATGCTCCTATCAAAACGACGCCATCACATATGGGACCCATTCCACGTCGACACTGCCTTGCCACACCGCACCGCACCCCATCTAGACTGACCTCGCCCTCGACATTTTGGATGCGCGATCGCCGCATCCCAATCAAACCCACGCCATCGCGCCCAACCACATCCCGGCGCCACCAGTAGGCGCAAAACCTGTGGAGAGCTGGAAAACATACGTTCTCGCTCAAGAACACTGTCCGGCAGCGCCGGCCGACGACGCTGCCCTGTTCAGCGAGTCGAACCGCCCTGCCGCCCTCTCGTCTATCCCTGCTGAGCGCCGCTGAGCCGCTCGCTCGCTCGCTCGCTCTCGCTCCACTCTTTATCAGCCCAGACAGTGTGCGTTGGCGCCTTGCTGCCCCGTCGTCCAGGCACACACGTCCGCCGCGTAGCCTCGCCCTCGGCCATAGCGATTACCACCTCGATTGCCTCGGCGTATCACTCGCACCGCACCGCACGCACGGTATGTAGCCCGCTCAACGGCGATCCCCCCCATTCCCCTTTTGGGACACGATGCTCCAGTCTGCCCTGCCCTCTACTACTGCCGCTCGATGCATCAAATGCTGCCTGCCATGCCATGCCCCGTCGACAATTGTACGCGAGGCCGGAACCGCGCGCCGCCCGGCGTTGCGCGCGACGATCGTTCCGTGCTGGCCGGATGTCATGTCGGGGACGACGGAGGTCGGCGAGGTGGACGGGCGGGTATGGGGGGTGCTGTATGCGCTGGGCACAGGGGGCGTTGGGAGCTGAGGCCCCGCCGGGGCGGGCTGGGCTTGCTTTGCCTTGCCTGCGGACGAGAGTCGGCGCGTGGTGGGAGTTGTGGGTGGGTCGGGAGATGGCGGTTGATGTTGAGGGTGGTGGGATAGGGGGGAGTGGGAAGAGGGAGGTGGTGGTGGATTGTTAGTGAGGGCAGAGAGGGCGATGAGGACGAGTCGTTGGGTTGGGAGTGTGATTTGGTGAGTGAGTAGTGTTGTTGTTGTTGCGAAAGGGACCTGAGAAGAGGTAGGTCGAGTGGAGGGTAACTCTATGGGGCTTCAGTGATCATGTTGGTTTGATGGATATTGAGTTGGTCTATCATAAATGAACGTTTTGCTTTCATATGGTCTTGTATACCCATAACGATCCATCTGTTCTATTCACTACCGCGCATGCCTGTTCTTCTCCGTGGACGCTCTCCCCCTTGTCGGTCTTTTGGAAAACGACGAGAAAGTCCGGCAAACACTTGCCTTTGTATATCTCAATACAGGTCCTTCCAAACTGAGCTTGATCAGCATTTCTCATTCCTTCTGCGTTTACTGCTCTATCGAGCTTTCCCAAAGCAATGCCATCTACTGCCTCTTCGTACGCCGACCCTCTAGAATTTATGTCAAACTATACATTCCATGACAGTTACTACTGATGCCATCTCTAGAGCTCCTACCCTTCTCTCCAATCCCCCGCTCCTTCCCCATCGATGACGCCTCGCAACGCTCCTACCAGTTTCCCGGTCACATCAACTTAAAGTTACAATAATATGTCCTATCCCACAAGCTCGAAGGCTCCAATTACTATGAAACACCAACTTGATCGGAAGCCTTAACGTCGAGCTTGTAGGGTTAGAACACCAAGACGAGACAGTTTTATCATGAATATCACGCTGCTCTACGCATCCAAGGGCGATGAACACACACTAGAGTAGAGGTGTCTGTGTTCCTTGAGCAAGTTTGAGTGGTCGGGCTTGGAGAACAATCGTGTACATCGCGGATAGCAGTAAGGCATCAAGTAAAACTTCATGAACGAATGAAGTATGCTGCCTTTCAGAGAGAGTGCTGTATGTGGTGTCTCTTGAGCCGATTTGTTCTGCAAGTGCGCATGTCTGTTGCGGACTGGTGCTTTGCTCGTTTTACTAACAAGCCCACATTGCTTCATCGAAAAGCGATCAATATCTCGACGACACTTTGTCGTCACGTCGTATAATAAGCATTAGAAGTAAGATGATGAGATTCCAACGTCATCCACCACTGCTCATACTCGTCGTTGCTCAGGAAGATCAAAGACGAAAGATGGGTGGTTTTGAATCCCGTAGCTGTCTAAAGAACCTGCACAGCGAACAAGTCATCGCTTATCTCTCATGTCGCCCCTCTACTATTTACTGGCTGGTCTCTGTCACGCCCACGCCCCTTGGATTGGACTTTTCACGCCCTGTGCTTTACTTTGTTTCCTCATGACTCTGCCCTCATGCCTCTATTCAGACGATCTTGACTCAGACACACGATCTGCACGCCGCTTTCCACACAACCCTCTCATTGCGGCCAAAAAGGCTTTGCGACTAACCATACCCTCTAAATACCTCGAAAAGGCCCCAGCAATCAATATACTCATTTCTAAACCCGGCGCCGTTCGCACTTCACTCCGCCGCAAACTTACCCGGCAAGTTCGGGCAGCTGCGCACCAGTGCAAAGACAGCCACGCCTCACGATACTCGATCAGCACCAGTTTTGCCAGCGAGCTGATAAAGGAAGGACTATCTCCGCAATACCTGTACCATGCCTTTGCGCTCTCAAATCGGCATTTCAAAGGCGCAACTCAAAACTCCCTCAACTCCCAGACTCTCACTCCCCGCATCTCCACCGTCAACAACTCATCTCCAAAACTCCACAACAATCTCAAGCACAAATAAATCCTCTCGACAACGTAGAGGCAAGATAAACCCTCCATCCTCCACTACCTATCATCCATCCTCACTACACCTCGGCGCGAAACAACAGACCAACCTTCCCTCATCCCCACGTTCCTCACCCCCGCACAACGCCATCCACCCTCCATCGCACCACCACCCTCTCAAGCACCCTCCTCTCTACCATATCGATAATCATATTCTTCCATACTCATACCGTTCTCCCTCTGACCCAACTTCCTACACACCAGACCGATAGCTCTCATCGATCGATCGCCTCAACAACCCTCCCGCCCATACGCCCCACCGAAAAGGAAGGAGCCCCAAACACATGTATCCTCGAACTTCGAAGCGTATTATGTTAAATTACATATATCAAACAAACCAAATCCCAAGAAACAATCTCCAATACTGCGACTCGCTTTCCTCTACCTCCCCTCTTCCCACGATACCCACGGCGCCTTTCCCACCACTCCCTTATATTGCATCCCACGATACTGTACACACCACACCAAAATCATTCTCGAAATTGCCTTCCTTCTTTCCTTCCCTGCGCGCCAGTGGTATGCTAAATCATGAACCAGTGCCTCTCTCGCCGCCCGTCTCGTCCCGTCTCCTCTCGCTCCGAGTCTGCCTGCGTGCGTCATCACTCCTTGCCCAACACGCCGCGCCGTTCAACTCTGTACAGGTATAGGGAGGAAGGCATCGCATGAAAGGAGAAGAGGGTGAGGGTTTTATACGCCTCGGACTGGGGAAGTGTACAACGTAGTGAAGCAGTTTTGTCGACATATAGAGGATTGATGAGGATGCGTACTGCGCACTGCGTGCGGGACGGATACATGCATAAGAGAAAGGCGCGAAACGAGATGGAAAGGCAGACGAGGTGCATGAGTTGCGTTGGGCGGTTCCACGGGCGTGAGGAAGGGGTGTTGGTATGCTGCTGTGCGAGAGGAGTGGTCATAATAACTAGCAGTGTTTAGTGCGGTAGTTCACATACTACTCCTTAGATGCATGCTGAGCGCGATGTGTGCTGAGCCGTCGTGAGCATCACATCTGATGCAGTGAAGGAGGCGACAAAGTCTCTGCTCTTCTCACGCAATCGCACACATCACATCGCATCACATCACAGCATGGCCAAAAACCCTCTCATGCGCAAAAACCCAACGCCACTTCGAGCGTCAGCCAAAACAAAATCCATACTTTCGAATAGTTTCCTCTAGTGCGAAAACCAAACCGCATCCTCGCCATCAGATTACAAGAGGCTTCGATCCTCCCGACGATAGGAGTCGGCTAGTACCAAAAACGGGCGGACTCCAAGAAATGCTCCAAGTAGAACAATGATGGACAATAAGGACGACAGCGACCGGTAGCAGAGTAGTAGAGCGTACATGCCTTTCCACGACTATCACATTTCCTTCAAAAACCCCAATGTACGCCGATTTGCCATGTCGAAATGAAGAAGCGAATGCCGACCATGCCGCAGCTACTCGGGAAAAGATAGATAGCGGGCAAGAAGGTATAAAACCCAATCCTTAAAAAATCCACGCTGGGGTATTTTTTGTGCTGTTCCCAAAAAAGTGTTCCAAATCCGATTCTGTTCCTACTACGCTTGTGTGTATATGATGATCCAAGCTGATCCCAAAAGCACTCAAAAGGGGGGAGTGCTGTCTAAATGTTCCAAATCGCTGTGTTCAATCCCGGTATATGACTCCCAACCCAAATCCTAATCTCCACAAATATTCTCTCTTCAGAATGGTCTTTGAGGCTGCAGCCAAATGTCGCCTCCAGTGCCTTGGTCCCAGTGCTTCCACGCAGTTTGGTATGCTTCTTCCAGATCCCTGACCCACCTCTTCGTGTCATAAAGCGCGCTGCTCCAACGACTCTCGTAAAGTAGTTTTCGAAGCTCACTCAACCGTCCCGTGGGTTTGTGCCCCTGGTACACGCAGTCCTGCGCTAACTTGACTGCCTTGTCTTCATAGTCGTCTTCATTCTTAGCAACAAGATCCTTTGCAGCCTGCTTCCCCTCGCCGTTATTGGGCAGTGCACCCTTGAGGATCGAAGCTGCCATACGCGAGCACATCTTATATTGGTAGCGCGGGAGCGTGAGAAGCGGGGTTCCGGACCAGAGGACATCAGCGGCGGTCGTGTGCGCGTTGCATTCGGGAGTGTCTAGAAAGAGGTCGCAAACGCGGGCCCGGGCGATGTGTTGATGTTTCTGCGCTACATCGGTAAACATGATACGGTTCGCGACCTCGGCACCTGCCCATTGGAGCGCAGTCTGCTTGAGATTGGTCTCGCCGAGGTCGGGGAAGCGGAGCAGCCAGAGGATTGCGTTGGGTACACGGGCGAGGATGCGAAGCCAGGTGCGGAAGGTAGTGGGCTCAATCTGAGAGACGTTAGCAGGAATTTGAGACAGTGTTGATGAGTACTCGCCTTGTACAACTGGTTGAAATTACCCAGAATGATGGCGTCGTCAGGGAGAGTGGGGAAAATCTCCTTTCGCATGTGCCACCTCCTGTGTTGTTCCTCTTCCCAGTTGAGTTGCCGGCCTTGAGCATCTGGAGCACTCTGTCGATGATCGCAGCAGAAGAAGGTATTCCGACAGAAGATGATGTTCTCGCCATATATCCAATTATCATCCGAGCCAGCGCTGTTGTCGTCCTTGAGAGTGTCTTCCAAGTCTACGTTGCGTCGCCAATCGCGGAGCGTGTCAGGTGGGACGGCGGTGTCGTCTGCGAGTAGATAGTCACACCATTCAGCGCCGAGCGTGCCAGCAAAGCCCATAAAAGACATCTGAATGGGAGCCGGGCGGGCTGCAAACACCTCGTTCCTCGCGCCACGAGTGTACCCGTTGAGGTTAATGAGGACGTGGATGTTGTCCTCTCGAATCTGTTTGACAAGTCGCTCGGCTGGCCAACTGTTACAGTCGTAGAAAACGGGGGCTTCTCGCTCGATTTGGAGCCTGTGAATAGAGCCATCGCTAGCCGTCGTTGCATAGCAGAAAGCTTTGACCTTGGCCGAGTCGTGAAGCCCAAAGACCGACTGCATCAGGTGCGCGAGAGGATGATTGTTGAAATCCGAAGACACGTAGCCCACATTGAGGAGAATCGATCCGTCTGCACTTTTGCTTGGGGGATGCGGAGGAGGATAGACGGTAGCTGGAAGCCAGGGGGCCTTGAGCGTCGAAGCAGATATTCGCAAACCATTCCGTTGAGATATCAGACGAATTTGCTTCGCCGACATTGGGCAGGTGAATGTGTGGAATGGCAGGACAGTGGGAGCTGCTGGTACCGTCAATGCCGCCGGTAATAGTGGTCTTCTGTAAGCTGATAGAGGTCGTTGTTTGCTTTTCTTCCTGTCCTGATACCACTGCCATGCGATGCGCCTGACAGCACGCTCGATGAGCCGTACCAAACGGGCGCCCTCCCACTTCTGACCTTGCCATTTGACAAGAGCAGTGCGCATGTTCTGTTGCTTCTCCTGGACGTCTTCGGGGCTTGCCTCACTCAGCGCGAGCGATCGAGTCATGTCTTCGATGAAATGTGCGTCCATCATTCCACGACCCCAATCTTCGCCATCGGCCAGTTGTTTCTCGACCAAGTCCACGACACGCTTGATCCATCCAGAGCTCGAGGCGCCCGGAAGTCGAGCATCGAGCAGCATCCCCTTGTCATTGACGTGCCATCGATCCCTGGCTCCGGCATCATTCGCAATACCACCTCTTCCAGTCCAGCCGCAAACAGAGTTCAGCGCATTTGCGAGTCCACAAACTGCCTCGGCAAAATCAGGGCTTGCTTTGACTGCCCTTGAGTAGTATTGAATAGCGTCGCTGATCCGGCCCTTGTCCTTTACAGCATTTGCAAGGTTAGCGAGCGCGATGTCGAACTTTCCATCGCAAGCCACGGCTTGCTCGTACATCTGAATGGCAGCATCCAGCTGGCCAATGTCTTTCAAGAGGCTGCCCAAGTTGGTGTACAGGTGTGCATGCCGAACATCCAGAACAAGTCCATAGTTGTAGTATGCCAGTGCAAGAGCGATGCCACTGCCGGGGACCAGGCCGGGGATCTGAGGCCGGGACATTTGGTTCGATGCAGAGATGGCCTTTGAAGGGGCCGCTTGTTGAACGCTGGCGAGTAAAATGCCCACATTATTGGCTGTTGATGGACTTGGCTGTAAAGAAAGAGACAGGTAGTACAGTGCGAGAATTTCCCGGACGCCATACGTCGTCTGGAATGCCGAGGCTTTTGGTGAATTTGTGGCCATGCCATCTTGAAAGATCTTGGCCAACGAAAGAAGCGAATTGCTGGTTGTTGATATGGCAGCCTTTCTAGCCATTCCTTCGTACGGAACATATTTCAAACCAGGCAAGTCGCCGTGTGACGGGAAGCACAATTGCGCAGTCTTGAGTGCTGGTTCGGGCGGAAGTAGGATCGGGTCTGTGGAAGGAGGTAGGCGGCGGCCATCGGGGGCGCGTTCAGATGCGTCATATCCAACAACAGACAGGATGTGCTTGATAAGCCCACTGATTCCTTGAATCTGATGACCAGCTCCGATGAGAACAGCGTTCTCGAACGCTTTCGCAGCACCCGAATTGTCCCCCAGAGCATAGAGCATGTTGCCTTTCGCATGAACCAATGCCAGTATGCGGCCGTTGTCAGATCCAGGAATCGCATAGCCACTCGAGCCAAACCCTAGTTGGTCAGAGCCCGGGAGTTCATCAGCATCCTTGAACACCGATTCGGTTTCCCCTTCGAATTCGAACACCGGCTTGTCCGACGCTTCCGAAATACTGGGTGACTCGCTGACAGATGAATTCGATCGTACGCTGGAGACGTCTCCGTTCTTGAATATATCGCCCTTCTTGACAAACTTGAGTGCACGTTCGACCTCCTCAATGATGTGCACAGCCTCTTGGCCCCTATGATCGCTGCACAGTAAGCCGATTAGATGCTCGACTGCCTCAAAATAACTAGGGCGAAGCTTGACGGCTTGTTTCCAGTATCGCTCCGCATCGCGTTTCTGATGCAGTGCGAGCAAGGTGGCGGCAAGGTTCGACGTGGCCTCAACATGACTTCACTTCGTTAGTAACTTGCAGTAAGCAACGTCATCCGGGGGCTTACTCGTTGTCAAGGGTCAAAATGTGCTTGTACCAATCTTGAGCTTTCTGATAGTCGCCCAAAGCATATGCCAGGCATCCACCCAATAAGATGCCATCGACCCATTTCCAATTGCTCTCTTCGCAATGTTTCGTGATGGCATCTAGAGCAGAGGCTGCAGTCATGCTTGGTGGCAATTCATGTCGCAGTCCTTGGTGTATGTTTGAAATGGAGGTTCCTGACATTCGCCGTAGCGTGCGTACAGAATCCATTCCCGGTATCTGTGGATGAAGAATATGCGGATTCGATAATTGCTGCGTGGGCATATGAGGCCTGGAATTGCCAGCCCCAACGGACCAGAGAGAAGATGAACGTTGGTGCGATGGTTCTTGACCCCTGTAGGGCTTGTCTCTATGAAGTTGCGATGCTGAAGAAAACAAATTATGCTGGTGGGCTGTCTGTGGACCGCTACTGCTGGACGCAGAGGATAGATTTGCGCCAGGTTGTCGAGGAGGTTTGGGATAGATGTGAGGGTGGCCGTGTGAGTTGCCACTTGCAGAGCCATTCTTGCGTGTCTGCTGCAGGTATTTAAGGAGATCAATATACACTGTGTGGGCCCATGCGAAGACCCTTTCTCGAAGCTCTGCATTGCTCGATTGAGGGCCAAATTCGACCAGGGGTGTAGAGACAGGAGTATATTCGGCCACAGGTGTCGATTGTCCCGAAGAGGAATATCCCATATCCTGATATGATCGCTGGCTGTGTGGTGTGGACAGTGTCTGAGATTGATAATCAAGATGCAGATTACGTAGTTGCGGCTGTGGTTGCTGCAGTGAATAATCGACCGAAGGGGGGCCAATATTAGGATATGTGTTTACAGAGGCCAGTGACGCAGGTTGTTGTAGATGGTATTGGTGTTGTTGGAGGTTATTAAGACTAGGTATGGGAGTGCCGTACGTGTGCCAGTCACTGAGACCTTGGCCCATGTATCCGGCCTGCTGTGGGGTATTCCAACCATGTCCATGTTGGGGCATATATCGAGGATCGCGAAGCGCTGCGGGTCGATATGGGATGTATGTGCCATCGTGCCAGTACGGACCAAACGGCCCTTGGTCGTTTGAAACCGTCGGGCCCAGCGCGCTCTTAAATGCAGGGTCTAGAGCACCGTAAAGATGTTGCCCGTACATCTGGTAATGAGAGGGCTGCTGGAGCGGGGGCATCTGGTTGAGCATAGAGTCAATCTGGGGCAAAGGCTGAGCGCCTTTCCAAGGATCATGCGCACGCCCTGAGCCCGTTTCGAAGTACAGACTTGGGTTCCAGTCTGACAATGAATTCGAGTTGGCAGAATGGAAGTCAGGATTGATACCTGGAGATCTGAGTGGAAGGTCTTGTTTGACTCGATACGGAATGCCGGAGTCTGCTGTCACGGGCAATAGGATATGCTTGGTCGCGTGGGGCTTCTCCGTTTGCTCCACCGAAGTGCCATCATAGGCGGCTGCCAATATGCCGTTTGGTGTTTTGCGCCGTAGCATATGTTCGGGCGGTTTCTTCGATCCGCCATTTTCGGAGGATGCCTGCGAGTTGTACGAATCGTGTCTGGATAGTGGGAATGCATACTGGAGCGGCAGTTGCTGGTGGTTTGCGATCCTCTGATCCTGGATTTGCTGGCCATTTCGAGAGAGCGAGCCGCGCGGCGAGAGGGGGGTGGGAGGGTGCGAACCGAATAGTCGAGGCTGCGGTTGTTGGGAATATTGTCGGACCATAGTCATGTTGAGGAGGCCGTGACCGCCGGAATGGGTCCGGGGAAGGAGGGGGGATTCAATACAATATTACAATTCTAAGAAAAGGTGTCGTCGCCGCTTGGTTGGTCAATGAGGAGGGCTGGATGGCGGTGAAGTACGCAGAGAGTGCAGCACTAAGCAGAGAAACCACGGCTGCGCAGCCCAAGGCCGTTCCACTCCTCAAGACGCTTTCACCAAGACCGGCTTGTGCCTATGCCTTTGCGAAGTCGTCGCCCGTCTTTCACACATGACATTGCTTTCGAATCGTGTCGGTCGCGGGGAGCACCGGGGGTCCTGTCGCTGGTCCACTGCCAGCAATAGGAACCCGGCTGGCGGATTTGGCAAAGAGTAGGATACGGCGAGTAATACGGCGGCGGGGTGTCGTGGGGTGGTGGTCGAGCGAAGGTGCGGTCTACTGAAGCAAGCAAGGGCGGTCGGTCAGCGGCGGTCGACGTGCAGGCGCGATGCCAGGGAATGCGTGGGGTGTCTGGCGTCTGGCTCCAGGCGGCGGCGACGGCGGGCAAGACTCACGGGAGGATATATCAGAAGCGTCGGCCCTGAGGGCGTCGAATAGGGCAAAGTGGACGGTTTGACGGGGGAGGTGCGGCGGGCGCACAAGGCGGGTTTCGCAGGACGAGGTCGGTCGCACTGCACTCTGAGGGGCGCAGCGGCTGCCCGGGTCCAGTTCGACGACGACGACGACGACGACGACGACGACGCTGCGGGCTCCAGCAGAAGGGCCCGGGATAATTAGTGTCGAGCAAGAGCTGGGAATAGGGCGGATGGTTGCTTTTCTTCCAGGCGGGACTGGATATGACGACGGGAAGGCAGCGTTGGGGCCTATCCCAAAGCGTGTTCAAAGGAACCTGGTGGCTTGGACGCCCTGCAAGCGCTGTGCATGGATTCCCGCCGGGCAGTGGGCGGTAGTGGACAGTAGTGGACAGTGGAGTGGGCACGCAGCTCTGCTGGCAAGACCGGCACACGGCTGTCGATCGAAGGAAATTGCCCACCGATGGCCCTCTCGTCTGTACGGGCGGGCGACGTGGATGCGCGGCCGCCTGCTCGTTGAGGGCTTGAGGGCGTCTCCCACCGCGGCCGCCTCCCTGGATGCCCCGAGGGGGGCGCAACGAAACAGGCGGCGCCCACTGGCTCGACGGAAGTGGTGGCTTGCAGGCCTGCATTTCTGCCACTCCAAGCCCGTCCATCCAACGGCGATCGTCCCATGCCATCAGGCGACGGCGTGGGAGTCACCCAAGCCCGTCTCCACACTTTTTGCTCCTTTGTGATGCGCCCGCAATTCCTCCTCCTCCGGCCACGGCGGCACCGCATCTCGACCGCAGCACCGGCGACGGAATCTATTATTATGGGGCGCCCTGCAGCTTGTCTGACAAGGCAGGCGATTGCGAGTGTTTAGGCTAGAGTGATGACCCAGGTTACGACACACATGGCGGCGCTGACAGCCTCGACGACTGATCATCGATGCCACTCCGCCGTCATCCACGGCCTTGGCCAGGCGGGCGGATGCGAAGCAATGCAGTCGTTTCACTTCGACTCGCGCTTGAGCCGCAGTCATTATGGGGAGCGTGTCAACAGCGTCTGAAACCTATAGCCAGACAGTGCCGTGTCTTATAGCATGCCGCGGTATGTCATCACCGTCTGATCACCGTCCAATGCCCGCCTTGCTTTTCCTACTTCTACGTATGTAGACCAAGATTGATGGATCGCTGAACCCAAACCCGGAGGCGAGAGCACCGCGATGAGTAAAAGGTCGTTATTCTCCTTTACACCAAAATAGGCCTATACCATGGAGCGGGTAAGGGCCAGAGTGTTGGTAAAGGAACTCAGCATCACACAGTGCATCTCAAGCGTCCAACTGAACGCTCCACGTCGCCAAAGAAACGTCGAGCAAGCCCCACTGGCTTCTATGGGTGGCTGGATGCCGTGCAGATCGGTTTCTCCATGGCGTAGCATGTATAGTGGAAGTGTCGAGCAATCGAGGCTCAAAGGCTGGGAGTGAGAAGGAGGGGGGTCAGCCCGAGTGCCTCTAGCACGCCCCCGGTGAGATTGGATTGAAACGATGCGGGATTGCAAAGTCCGTTCAGATGCCATCTATTGGCGATGAAATAGAGTCCTAATGAAAGTTTGCTGCGGTCGGGTCTTGTGCACTAGTGACACAGCATTAGTCTCGGAGGTCAAGCTCCATCGTGATATTTCAAGGCTTCTCGCAAGCCACGCCGCAGGAGAACAGCGATCGCCCCGCCACAAGCGCCGCGAGCCGAGCAAAAGGTACTTCTTGATGAGTGTGACAATGGATTGAGCAGCTGAGTCCACTGCACCGAAAAAGATGCCAATGAAGCAAGCGACTGGCAACGTCAGCAATGAGCTGAGAAGAGTGGAGATTGCTTACATACCATGAGAACACCCTACAGTCCTGTGGCGGTGAGTACGTCATGTCCACCAGTCGCCAGGAAACAGACAAGCTTCCGATAATAGGTCACAAAGTTCCAGCGCAGAAAATTTGGTTCATACACATTCCTGCAAGTCAAGAACTCTAAAGCTCTCCACAAGACCTACGAGCGGAAGAAGGTAGACCCTGTGCATGTTGTCGAAGCATGAGCTTCACCAAAGGGCGCGAGCTGAGCTAGATGGGTGTGAAGGTTGAAGATGAAGAACGACGGACGACACGAGCGAAGAATTTCGTTCCCACGCTACTGTGTCACGTGCGTTGGTGCCGGCGCGGATCAACTTGCAGGCCGACGCTTGGACTCGGGGGCTGCGGGCATTCGATGTCGATATGTGGCTTCATAGACCCTGAGCCATATTTTCTTGCGCTCCTTCACGTCACCACAAATTTATAGAGAGTTGGACCACGGTTGTCACAGACCATACTTTCACTCCCCCGAGCCTTTCTCTTTCAGCGCTCCAGTCGTTGGGCTCGTTGACTTTGGATCCGCCAACAGTTTCCTTGGTCCGCCACAATGAATCCACCAGGACCACCCCCACCGGGGCAGCAGCCCACACCCGAACAAATCCAAGAGATTCAACGTCAAGTTGCTGCTGAGGCACAAAAGCTCGGAATATCAGTGCCTGAATACATTGAACGGATCAAGGCACAAGCAATGCAACAGCACCAGGCACAGATGCGCGCGCAACAGCAGGCCCAGCAGCAGCAGCAGCAGCCACAGCTTCAGCAACGAGCCCCCCCAAAGCCTGATGCCATCGCCATTGCAAATTTTCTCAAATCCCAAGAGCTGAAGCCGCGGACATGCATATTCGAGGAGAAGAGAAGAGATATGTTTCGAGGTACTTGCATCCCCAGAAGACACGATAGAAAGCAATTGACACAAGGCAGTCAAGCGGGCTATTCGTGCCCTCCAATCCCCTGCCTATGAAAAGGCGCGCGCGAAGAACCCCCTTCTCCCCGAGGTAACAGACCGCGACTCTGCCGTGAACGTGTTCAAGCGCCTCCCACTGTCCGTCCTCGCCCTCCGCGTGTCCAAGGTCGACCCCACCAAAGGCCACGAAGGACACAACCATGCAAAGCCGAAACGTGTCAAGGGCCTGTGGACCGTCAAACTCGAACACCATCAGGAGGCCGAAGACGACATGCACTACGTGTGGCTATATGAGGGCTCGCAATGGAAGATGAAGCTGTACGCGCTCGGAGCTTTGATTTTGATCATGGCAGTCGTGCTGTTCCCGCTCTGGCCACTGTTCATGAGGCAGGGCGTGTGGTACCTTAGTATGGGCATGCTCGGCCTGATCGGCCTGTTCTTCATCATGGCCATCTTCCGGCTGATCCTCTTCATCATCACCATGTTCGCCGTTCCCCCCGGACTCTGGCTCTACCCGAACCTCTTCGAAGACGTCGGTTTCCTCGACTCTTTCAAGCCCCTGTGGGCATGGCAGGAGGTATATTCGCCGACCCACCCCACCTCACAAACCCTACGCTAACTCTCACAGACCGCCGAAGACAAGCAAAACGCAAAGATCGCCCGCAAGAAAAAGCGCGAGGAACGCAAGGCCAGGAAAGAAGCCGCGGCAAACGGCAAACCCATCAAGTCCAAAAAAGCCGCCGCTGCTGCTTCTGCTGCTACCCCCGCCACCGATTCGGGAACTTCGACTCCAGCCCCAGCAGCCGCTCCCGCCACTCCCGCACCGAAGCCCACGGGCGCAGAACCGGCCGCGAATGCCAGCGCCGTCACACAGCGAAGCCGAAACGCGACAGTTGAGGAGGTCGAGGACGAGTAGTACTCTAATAATTTTTACCAAATTGCGCTCCCCTTTTTCGCTTTTCTTCGCTAAACACCCCTCCCTCTTTGGAGCATACTTGGGTGGATATTCCAGGTACTTGGGGGCGGGATGTAGGATATATGCATGGCATGCATTCGAGCATGCAGGAAAGCGGTCACGATGATTAAGGGCAGGCATTGTTTCGGCCGTGTCGTGATGGCTTGGGTGCTTTATACCTCCGTCTTGTTCTCCGCTTGACTAAAATGTAAGGATTTTTTCTTGATTGAGAGAGGGTGCTCTGAGTTGTGATGTTTTGGTGACTGCACTAATGTCAGGGGAAGGGTGAGGGGGTTGTTGAGACACCGAAACGATGGCACGATGCTTTGCTTTTGTTGATACGTGGATTGGGTGGATACGGTAGTCAGACGACCACGCTACTGTACCATGCCACCGCGTAAAATGAACCCACTGCCCACGATTGACAATGCTTGTTCTAACCACGCTCAACCCCCTCCCCTCACCATCACGACCCCCGAGATAGAGAAATGCAATATGATTGCAGCATCTCGAGGAAGAACTGCATATCCGATACCCCATCCCAATGCCGTATGCCACGCCCATCATGCGGCTCGCTTTGTGGGAAGAATACACGACCATGCCGGAGAAATACCCCCAACGCCCTGAAATGCATCAACAACGCTGCTCGACCTCCTTCAAAGATTTGTGTTGGGAGGGTCCTGATCCGAACTCCTGCTCGTCAGCCCGCTATGCAAGACCGGGGAGTGCGTAATGGCGCTTGTCGGGTTGAGTTCGTTGAGTTGTCGTTCTACACAAAATTGTATCAGCAAACTTCTCCAAGCCTACATAAAGTAAGAGTCGGACTCACCTAGCTCGCGTATCCGCAGCTTCAGCATCTGGTTCTCGCGCGTCAGGTTCTGCGTCTCGGCCTGGTAGAAGGCGCTTTCGTCGCGTGCTCCCACGGCCGAGGCGGGCAGGAAGTCGGAGCTCTCGTGTGGGAGGCCGGAGGAGAGAGGTCGGAGGGCAGGCGAGCCGGCGTGGCTGCTGCCGCGGGAACGGCCCGTGGTCGAGGAGTGTCTGCTGAGGGTTCCGCTAGCAAAGGGAGAGCGGGAGCGGGGCTGTGGGTAGGCGCTGGTCTGAGATGTGTATACAGAGTGCATGGCGCTGGGCTGGGGGAGGGAGAGGGAGCGTTCGGAAGTGGGGGTGCTGTCGTCGATGGCGGAGGAGGGGGGAGGCTGGCCTTGGTTGGATTGGAGGGTTGCGATTTGGGTCTGTTGCTGGCGGATCATGTTGAGGAGACGGTTCTGGACAGGTCAGCATTTCGGTACTGGAGGTCATGGCAGTGAGCATACCACTTGATTCTCCTGCTCGTATTCTAGCTCTTGATGCAGCTCGCCCATGCTCGGGGTGCGTTCATGGTGAGGACTAGTCGGCCATGGTACTCTTGGCCTGCTCGAGGGGCTCATCTGCATTTCGCCCGGTGCTGGGACGGAAGGGTCGTTGAGGTTCAGGTTCATACGAATACTGGAGCGTCGCCGAGCACGCTCGACGTCTCGCCGCATACTGCCACTAGAAGTGCGTCTTGAGTCTTCGTTCTGGATGCCGGCATTCATAGCTGCTGCAGCTGCAAGAGAGTGCGGCGGCGTGTGGGAAGTTGGCGATGACGTTGTGCGCTGGTCGGGACTGTTTGCGGAAGCCATTCTGCTGGTCTGCAAGGGTGACGAGGAAGGCGAGGGGGACGGGGGCAAGCTGTTGAGGTCGGGGGGCATCTGTGCTGTGAGGTCTATTTAAGTGGGGCAACTGAAGGTAACGATGACGTTGAGTGAGGGTGAGGGCACGAGGTGCAAGCATGTGTCCGACACAGACGAGCGTGGAGTGCTGTGGAGTGAGAGTCGCTCCACTGGCGGGTACAAGCGGGGCAATTCTTTGCGGAATCGTCACCTGGACAGCGCTTGGCTACATTATGCAAGGTACAGAGCTTCACGACGTTAGCGCATTGGCTACAAAGAAGCTCACTTTATCGCTTCTTCATCCACGACGTTTCTGTGCAAGAAACGCCGGCAAGAGACGACACCTGCCATTCCAGGCTGCCGAGCATGACGTCACGGTCGAACTCGCCACTTGTGGAAGCAACCACCGGCGCCTGAAACGAGAGTTTAATTGCTCCTGCGGTACGGTGCATTCGAATGCTATCTTAGATTGATCCTACACAAACCATCACTCATAAATTGCAGTCTTGGTCCTCAACCCACCCTTCATTTCCTTAACCACTCCCGTCCGTGCGCAACACCAGGAACCTGGTACTCGTCTGAGTGCCAAAATTAACAATCTCAGAGTAATAGATCTTGTCCCGTCCTAACTACCGGCACGATCCTCGCGTAGCTCCGGATGTATTCACATCCCCAGCCATCGTGTCTGCAGCTCCCTCCGCTTCGATTGAATCGGCGATGTGGGCTTGTTGCGTATCGGGTGCGGACGGTTGAGGAGCAATGTCGTCTTCGGAGGTTTCAGCATCAACGACTTCAATGAGTTGAGTTCCGGCAACCTTGCCTTCCATCTGAAGCGGTGAGACAGGGGTGTATTGCAGGGGTAGGTCCGGGAGTTTCGTTTTTTCGACAGTAGTAGGGACTTCCAACATAAGATCCTTCCACACGCCTTCTCCGTAAGCCTCGTACGCGTGTCGTTGTAAGTGGAAAAATCCGTCTTGAACCCTGCGATCTAGCCGTGGCGAGTTAAAATTCTTAAAATTCTTGAGTAATGCAATAAAGCGTAAGAAAGTGACATCAACGATGGTAAACACGCTTGAGACTGTGATTATGAATACGTTAACGTATAACTTAACGTTAAGACCAAAGACGTTAATATTAGTGAAACCGCCGGGTTTGCGCCTGGTGACGTTAGCGTAGTCGCACAAAGTTGTGTACATGCACGAATGATCAAACACTTATCAAACCCCCCAGAGAAGACTTGGTGGGTCTGCAGTGTCTACTCGTACACTCTGTCCACAAGCGAGGTATCACGTGCATTTTTTGCATTCCACACATCGCCTTCTCCGCTGGAGTAGATGCATTAATTGCGTGTCGATGGGTCGCGCAAGGTTGGACCAAGTGCAAAGTCGGATAGTATGGTCTGGTGAGCTGCCCATGATATTGAGGTCCATCCTTGAAGTTCACGGATCCATTGATCGTTAGGCAAGGAGCCTACAAAACCACTTCCAGTCGTCATGTCACTTTGAACCTTGTATACATTTGGAACCGCCGTGTCCCATGACTGTGCAATGCTGAGGACGTTAATATAGGCCAATTGCAGGTCGTTGGCTTTTGGGAAACTATTCGAGGAAATGTTCGTCGGAATTCCCATGAGGTCTGTGCACGTGCTATTGCCTTCATCGGAGCCGAAGCAGTACTGATATTGCTCTGTACAGCCTGTCATTGTTCCAGTGTTGTCTAACGAGTACGCTCTCGACTTTTTATTTGATAATCCACCTTCCGGCCAAATTTCGCGTGGACTATGTGCCGCAAACATCGGATCATCGACGGGGTTGGAAAAGAGAATAGAATTGGCACAGGTTACTCTCAGCGAGACATCAGCGTCGGGCACCTGTAGCTCAGGGATCAGAAGAAAGGTCCCGGGGTCCAACTTATTGTCCGATTGAAAACTAGTTATATGGCTGCTAGAGTAAGCACAGCGCGCAGGCGATATCAACCTCAAGTAAGACACTCACAGGCTTTCTACATTGCGGCTGAAATTGCTCCCATATATGTGGCGTTAAAGTCTGTTCGGCCGGGATGATTGCCATACATGTAGGTAGCCCACGTCTCCCCTGGAAGAGAAGGTCGCCATGCGGTGGTTGCGCTAATGCTGGAGCTGTTTAATATTTCCACCCTTCTTTCGAGAGAGAGCATGGAGCAGGTTGCTTTCTTTCTGTATCGCAAGGTGTCTTTTCCGACAAGATTCAGTCCGAAAGCTTCACCGAGGTCCACAAGCCCAGAATCAATTGCAATTGCAGTGGTTGCGCAAATGCTCTTACTCATGAAGGGGCAAGCCACTTCTTCAGTGGAGAAAGCAACATTTGGCCGTGAATAGATATTGCATTGACTGGGGAGAGTTCCGTTTGCGTAGCACTTAGACGCGTACGTGTGGATAACGGAGTCGATGGCACTACCGTAACTGTCCGCGTAGCTAGTAGGGTCCAGCCTGCCACAGTAAGGGCTATTCACTAAGACCTCAATGTTAGAGCTAATGACCACATACGACAAAAAGATACTTGTCGCAATTGAAACTAGCTTAAAAAAGTAGAGCGATAACAGCGTGTGTTGATGTACGCCATAAGGTGCTTTTAATTGCTTTCCTCCATGCTAATCAAAGCTTAATTGATTCGGCGACGTGCATAGTTGGCGACGGCAAAGTACGCATTAGGACTTGCTGTTGGCGGAAGAGCCCGTCTCTTAGTTCCCCATTGGCGCGTGCTTGGTGCCACATACGTGACAAGAGTCCAAAGGTGCGACATTCCAAGGGCCGCCAAGAGTGTGAGGAATGATAATAGGATAGAACCGGTTCGCAAGTCGACTGTGATTGTCCGACCCATTACTGATCCATATTCCTGATTGATCCAGTAGCCCATCTTGACGTATTGTGCCGGAAGTTCCGACATGGTATGATCGATTCAATTCGTGGTAACTATACAAAAATAAGAGTGATCAGTCGAAGTAGTAATGCCAGAGAGGAAAGGATATGAACTGAGCTCAGTTTAAATACTCAGTTTTCTGGACCCCATCTTGTGTGAACCTGACTGCACATAGTAATGTGAGAATGCTTGTAGAACTGTAGCACTGTAGCAGATGTCCGTGATTTTTGGCGATCGAGCCAATCAAGTGCGCAGCTTACAATCATCCATATTGATGGACGTGAAAGCTATCAGTGGACCTTGCCTACCATGGCCTGCATTGGGCACCTCAACGTGGGTATAGAACTAAACTTTTGTCAGTCATTCTTTTTAACTCCTGAATGCATGAAGAATATTGACAGAGTTCGTTAGAAATATGATTTGGCTATCGAATGTACGAAGGCACGCCTTGCGAAAGTAACAATATTGCTGCGACATTGGTTAATAAACGTGATCATCTGATTGAAGCCTCGCGCGATAAGCACTTCAGCTTGTGATGACCGGTCAGCCGCTGCATGTTTATCTTTTTGCGTCGCACGTATTGATGAGAGGCAATTAGACCTGGGGCGCAAAACATACCGACCGCACGGGTCCGCCGAACCAAGCGACATTTCTCAACTCCTTCTAGATTGGGAGCTGTATATAGGCTGGCGGCCTATGAAATCATGGCGAACCTTGTGTAGAGGAGCACGGGCACATGCGGGCCCAAAACGTTGTTACAGCAAATTCTTCCCCCCAGTGAACTGGAACTTGACGGATTAGATAGCGGTTTGACGTGTGACTAATCAAAAGCTGATTGACTCACTCATTTCGATGTTCAAGTATGCTTTAGACATTGGATGTCATGTCTCATATGCTGAGACTCCAAATCTGCCTAAGGAATAAGCACCGCATCTCAAACGCAATGCTTTTAGGTAAGTACCTTCGACTCACGCCGAGTATTGTTCGAAAGAGTTCGGAGCAAGTTCGATATTTTATGAGCCGCCCATGCCATGCAGATTATAAGCTAATCAAGCTGATCAATCTCTCAGAAGTCGAGGCTGAGGCGTTGAGGATGTGGGGAATCGTAGGAATCGGGAGAGTGTGGAGAGTTAAAATTAGTGTAACTAAGTTACCACGAAATGATTTTATCATGTGATAAATCTTCGAATATAGGAAATTCTTGTAAAACTTTGCCGGGACAGTCAAGAAGTTCCTAGTCTAAAGATCAGGGAATTTCTTAGAACGAATTTTCACAGTGTGGTTGAACTGTCAATGACTATTAAAGCCGGTGAGGATACTTTTTACACGTGTGAGCTAGTCGTGCATTAACCGCTATGTGGCGCCTTCTGCAGCGAAACATACTACCTACGAATCACACATCGTATCATTCGATTGACTGGCATGGCTGGCCCTAGGACATGCTCGAATAGCACGCTTTCCATTGAAGGTGGAACCGTCAGGAGGTATGACCCTGTTACTCTTCGGAGTTTGATAATATCTCAGGTGTTGGCAACCGTCGGGCTGTCCGGAATCGTTCATAATAAAGAATTACGTGGCACTGGGCACTACCAGCACTGCTTGTACCAACTTTTGAAAGGTTCGCGAGCGATACTAGAAGAGGCCGTGGCTAGCTTGCGAAGCTTCGTAGGCGAGAATGTACCGTCGATGGAACAGCCTGGCTGTTGATGCACGTGTAAGAATCGTCAATATGACATTCACTGCACCGAGGCCAGCCAGGCAGCGCCAGGATGGGATGAGTCTGGTCGCTTGGACGCCATTCCATCACTTTGTGCTCGGGATTTTCTTGCACAGAAGGCAAGACCATCCATGGAAGTGTCCCGATGTGCTCGGATCCAGCAGGGGTAGCGCTGTAACATGGATGCGGATGACAGCACAGATCGATCAGGGCACCGGAGGAAAGAAGAAACCTGTGCTGCAACTGGCTGCTGGCAACGATGTGCCGATGCCTCCCTTCACTGAGCGGGATTGATGTGTGGTGTGAGCTCAGCTGGCCATGTGGGTACCACTCCGCATTCAATCAGGGCTTCTGCGTCTTCTCAAGACTCTGGTGGAGTCAATTTGGACAGGATCCTGGGGGTTGTAAGTGCATTTGTCATGAGGGAGACTCTGTGTGCAGAACTAGAGGGCGTGAAGGCATCAGGCTGCTGGTGGAGTCACTATCAGACCATTCAATTCGATACCATCGTGCGGAAAGTTTGCAAGCAAGCGCAATCTGGAAAATGATTGACGCAGCAGACGATCTACGGCGCGCGTCGCGCTCAGTCCAGCTCCTTTCCCAAAAGAGGGCGTGGTGTCTGTGCCCGTCACGACGCGTCCGCGTTAGGGCTGCAGCTGGGGTGATGGCCTGCAGCGCGGGGAGAAGACTCGCGACCAAGGGATTTCCTGGCCGGGCGATGAGCGAAGAGGCGGCCATCAAGAGGAGCGCGAGAGCTCATGTGTATGTGGTGCTAGATGTAAGTGAGTGTTGGTGTTGGTGTTGGGTTGGTACTGAGGCAGGCGCATCCCTCCCAGCGCCTATCTGTGGCGGCGTGGCTGCCCGGCTGCCCATCAGCACCACAACAACATTTGAGCCCAGCTGGACCGACAATGCCATCCTCTGCGGACCTGGCCCGGCAAGACTTTCTGGACCGGACGACTCTTTTGACAGGCGACGCCAGACGCGCACCAATAATTGCTGGCGAGTGGCGAGTCGCCAGTCTCTCCTCCCATCAACGCCCCATCCGGACGGCGCCCGTCACCATGCGGCGGCCCATCTGGGCACTCTCAATGTGACATGCGAACGCCTCAGAAGGATTAATCATCACTGGCCCGCCGCGACTCGGCGGTAGTACAATGGTGTGTCGTCTGCCTTGACGACGCAGGTTGGCAGTCTTCTAGGATACCTACATGCCTATACAAGAGCAATAATACATACAATAAAAGAACCGTCGCAGGGGCAGCCTACCTGCTATCTCCAGCAAGCATCGTCAAACACGCCCAAAACCGCCATCACCACTCGGCGAATTCAAAAAAAGACTAGCGAGAACAGGGCCGCACCCTCGAGCAGTTTAGCCCCCTTGGCGGGTAATAGGGGCCACAGGCTGGCTTTGGCGACCCAAATCACAGGCCCGGAAAGCGGATGGCCCATGGGCCTGCAATCGGCTCTCTATCGGGTCGAGTCGCGCCTCCACGCTCTGCCGACGCTTCTCTACCTAGCAGTTTCAGTCTCCTCTCCTCCCCTCCCCTCCCAAACCTGCATAACCGCAGGCCCCCCTCCTGCTCCGGACACATGTCCTATACACTCGTTTGATCTTGGTTTTGCTCGAGCCCCCGGGCCTTCTCACGCTCTTTTGGCCTTTATTGTTGCAGATTCTTCGCCCCTCGATCCTATTTCACGGACCAGCAGTCATCCAACGTCGCGCCGCACTCAGAACGCCCCCAGGCCACGCGACGCCCCCTCTGTTTCTGTCTTCAGCAATTATTACCCTGCCACTTCGATCCTTAATCCACGTTTCTTAACTCCTGTGCGACCAATTTGCGGAACGTTGGCCAAGCGACCCCAGATATAGTATCAATCGACCTATTACAACCGGCCCCGCTGCCACTCGACAGTATTATTCCGGCCATCTGCTCCCCTCGCCATCTCGATTCTGCTAGCACGTTGATGTATACTATTCCA
Organism: Polyplosphaeria fusca; assembly: GCA_010093805.1. Classification (NCBI taxonomy): domain Eukaryota; kingdom Fungi; phylum Ascomycota; class Dothideomycetes; order Pleosporales; family Tetraplosphaeriaceae; genus Polyplosphaeria; species Polyplosphaeria fusca. Next base: position 66,147 of record ML996181.1, read on the forward strand.
TTCTCGACACCCTCACCTTAGGCTCTGGCTTTGCGCCATGGTCCCGAACGACAAGTCTAGGCTGAATGCCAGCCACAGTCACCCTGATGCCGCTCATGACAACTCTTCCACCTCCCGCTGGCGGCGCAATCGATCGAGCGCCAATCTTCTCGAGCAAATCACACATCCAGCGCCGAACCCGTCTCCTTCAGAGCGCAAGCCCGAACCGAAGCTCGGGCGCACTCCCTCCAAGATGTCGCTCTTCAACCTTTTCAGCAAGCCAAAGGTTGAAAAGGCCAGAGGGCACACAGAGGTTGGTCTCGCCGTGCCAATGCAGCCGCAGTCTCCGAAACCCGCACCAGAGTCCCGACCCAAGTCCTCACTCCGAATGAACCCTTCGCCGCCCGAGCAGCAGGCGCATCGATCGCGCTCGAGTCAGATGCTGAGACCAATGTCTATGAAGCCGGCTGCAAGAAAACAACCTGAACATTGGGGTCCACCGCCATTATTCCAAGCATACCCACAGTCGATCAAATACGCAACGGTGCAAGCATGCGTGTACTCAACGGAGATGTTGGTCAGAACACAGTCCCAACGGAAACAGTACGACCTCATTCGTGAAAGGATGGACAGTCATCGGGATCTCCCCTCAATAGACGAAGCTGGACCGGAAGCAAAGAAGTTGGAGAAGACACATCGACGCCTCATATCCAATTCTGTTCTCAACCCGCCCACGCCACAACTGGTGAATAAGATTTATGTTTTGGTTACATGTGGATACGTGTTGCAATACGCTGGCGAGGGCCCTTTCGACAGGCTCCCAGAAAAGGTTCTCAAACTCGGGAAGGAGTCTGCCGCATTTGCATCCGACTTGATTCCGGGAAAGCACTGGGTGTTACAGATACTACAGAGCGCGAACGAAGACGGAACGGTCGCGCCAGGGCCAAAAAGTTCCATCTTGTCCAGGCTGCGAATACAGAACTCAAGCGCCCGAAGAGCTGCAAATAGTTTCCTGCTGGTACTGGAAAGCGCAGAAGAGATGGATTCATGGATGACGACGGTGCGCAAGGAAATTGATTCCCTGGGTGGGATGAAAGCGAAGAACGAGCCCATTGCCGAGTCGCCAGCGCCAGAGGCTGTGGAGAGGAAGATCCGGGAAAGCATGAGCCACCGTTATCTCGTTCAGCGCGACCCGAATCGCGTCAGTAAACTGGCTCCGATCGACTCGCCTCTTCAATCACAATACGAGCCTTCGCCAAAGATTGTCGCTTCTGACTGGGAGGGCGACCGAGGCGAAAAGACAGTCAGCATCGTCACAGACTCAGCGAGCCTGCAATCATCTCGGCGCAGTGCGATGCGACACTCTCTGGAAGTGTCTTCGGTCGCATCTACGCCAGTATCTCCAGAGCAGCTCCAGCTCGAACAATTACGGGATCGAAGAACTTCTCGATACTCTTACATGTCCGCCGCAACCTCAGCATCTGGCCCTGGTACCCGGAGTACGTCGCGTAACTCGTCTCCAGCTCCACATTCTCCGTCGAAAGAAGGGTTTTCCTCTGCAGAAGGCTTTTCCCCTTCCGAATCGCTTCGAAGCGCAACGTCCCTCAGGTCGTTTCACATGAACCCCAACAACGCCACCGCCAGCCGTCGCAGATCCATGCAGCCCCTCCCCATCACCAATGAGCACACTTCTCTATCCGCCGCCTCAACGTCTATGCCTCAACGCCATTCTATTTACGGCCCCACGTCGCCCACAATCAGAGCACCCGAGCAAGAGCTTACCAGTCCGACACCCGTGCCGTCATCGACTGCTTCATCGACGACAGCAACCCCTCACCCTGCCAATGCGCGATTCAGTTCGCAGTTCAGTTCTCATACGCCTGTCAGATCAAGTGCAAGGAGTTCCAGTGCACCACCGACGCGAAATGTCATTTCGCCGCCGCCTAGGGACCCCGCTCCTCCCCCCGGGCGTCCACAGTCTACTTTAGGGAGCCTTCCAAGCGCCGCTGCACTCGGCACTCGCACTGTGAACCGGGTCTCTCAGGGATCTAAACCGTTTATGCGACCCTTTCCCGTGCGACCCCAACAGACAGATGGCTCCATGGTCATCCCACGGCGCTTCTCCTCGCTGGGGCCGGCGCCTGCGCCGATCCCGTTGGGAGTTGTGGTCAATCGTTCTGTGACTGCGCCGATCCAACAGGTATATCCACCGCAGTCAATCAGCTCTACTTCGACGACGGTGTCGTCCTCCACAGCGCACACAAACTCGACCAAAGCCACCACTATCAGCGAATACAAAACTGCTGCAAGCGCCCCTCCCCGATCCATATCCGCACCCATCATCCATTCAAAGCTCGAATCCGGAACCCCCATGCCGTCTTTCGAGTTCAGGAGCGTGCCCGCTGCAACCCGGATATCAAGTCCACCAATAAGCATGCCTGTCCTGCCAATCGAATTACGCACTTCACCTCTGGCAACCATCACCAACACACAAACACCTCCAACCGCGCGCCTCGTCCGACCAGCATCTGTCCAAATCCGCCCCAGCCCCGCACCATTCCAATCATCGTCGCGCAATGGCCCAGTCCGCATTTCCTCGACCCCATCCTTCCTGCCCGGAAAGCGCGCGAGCACCACACCGACCCTGCAAACCAGCCCCAGCATCGGTCTCCTCCGACAACAAGCGCAAATGCAGGCGAAAGCTCTCGGGCCTCGAAAGAGCATGCCAGTGCTCGGCCTCCCGCCCCCAGCTCCACCACCAAACATGCCCCTCCCGCCTCCTCCACCAGGCGTCACCACGCTCCGAAGCGTCGCGGTCTAATCCCTCACACCTCACGTTCCTTTTAGCGGAAAAAAGTTTCCTTGACTGTACTATAAAAGTGCGATACCATTTTCCCTCGGCGTTTATCCGGTCGGGGGCACGGCATTTATGGGCTTAGGTATAATTTCTACTATACCAGCCACGGCTTATGGAAACGGAGGCGGGCGGATCGGATCACTCATGTCTTATGCCACGTACTCTTGCTTTCTTTCCATTCCCTCCTCGTCTTTTTTTTGTCCCTGCTCGAGATACCTTTCTGCGTTGTGTTGTTGCCCCGTTCAGATATCCCCCGTGTTTCGTGGTTTTTGCGTGCGGCTTGAAGAAAGTTTTTTTTTGATGTTGTACTATTGTTCCCGAACCCGTCATGCTTCCTTGTACGACGACGACGGCGAGCGACGGCCTGTGGGTACGAAATACGTGTCCTTTGTCCCTCCCGCATGTAGTTTACACTGGGTCCGGCGTGCTTGTTTTGCTATTTTTTGATACTACAGTGTCTGTTTGTATAGCACTTTACTACCAAAAGACTAGCGAAACAAGCACGCCGGATCTAGCACTAGCATTCTTTTTCTTCTTAATTGCATGGGAGGGGTGTTACGGGGTTGCGAGAAGCGACCGACCCCAGCAGGCGTACATACAAAGTACAATACGTAGGCTGCCTCGCCGAGGCGTGGAGCCGGAAATCTATCTCAAGCAGGACAGCTGCAAGGCACTGGGTCCTGTAGAAATTAAAACAAAACTTTTACTCGTCATTAACTGCCGAGGCATCATCACCATTGAAACATCTCTTTTCTTTTTTGTTTCCCCTTTGACGTCCACTGCACCGAGGCCCACTCCCCATAACTTCGCCTTCTCTACCATCCCAAATCTCCTCGGCGCACCCACGCCTCACACTGAAAAATCCTGCATCCCTGCCCTCCGCGCCTGCATCGATCCGCAATATACCCCGTACGTGCGCCTGTGCCGGCGCGTTGCGTCAAAAACCTTCTTTTCCCTTGGCGCGGCTGAGCTAGCTAGTTAGCCTCACGCCGGGACCCTGACTCGGACAAGCTTTGTCCCAACGTCAGGGCTCGGGGCAGGTTAATGTAAAGATCATACGTTCCAGGGATGGAGGTGTGGGGTTTTGGGTTTGGGTTTGATGGGTGGTGAGGGGGAGGTTACATGGTGAGATTTTCTCGGGTTGAGTGGGGTGGAAAGCTTATGGGGGAGGGGGAGGAAGAAGGCACGTGAAAGAAAGTGTGAGGGCTGGCTAACGTCAGGTACGCGGCGCGGCTTATTTGGTATGCATGATTTTTTTTAAGTTGGTAGGAATATTCGTGTGGCGAGCCATGCAGTATGTGCGGATCCATGTCCTTTCCATAAGACGTCCCAGAGACGCAGCGCTAATATAAAAAAAATCACACATTCTATTCCTACCCCCATGCCCCCTCAATTCCCCTCAATCCTACGTCTCCTGTCCATGAACGCAGCCCAATCTGTCATTTCTCTCTCCTCTCCAAGTCCAGCTACCCCATCTCCTTCGCCCCACCCCTCCCATTTCTCGAGCGAGAAGAGGTGGCGCATAGTCGGCCGCCCGTGCGGACAGCTCCACGGCTTATCCATGCCCCCCATATTCGCCACGATGCGAGCCATCTGCGCGCTCTTCAACGTCTTGCCCACCATGACGCTGCTCCTGCAAGCGCGACTCGCGAGCAGCTTCCTCACTTTGCTCGGTCTAGGGATGTACCGCCCATCGACGGCGTCTGATGCCGAAAGCGGGGACTCTAGAAGCAGAGCGAGGAGCTCTTCGAGGTCTGTGGGGGTGAAAGTGACGCCTTTTGATGTTGGTAGCGAAGTTAATTTGGCGCGGCGGCCGACGGGGAGGGCGCCCGAGGTGTCGATGGAGAGTTTGAAGCCGTTGGCGGTTAGGGCGGGTTCGTTGTTGAGCATGACTTCTTCTTCTACGGCGGTGAGTTCGAGGGGTCGTGGGTGCACCATGTGTTGGCTCTCCAAGACCGTTGTGTTGCTGAAGCGCTCGAAGTTGTACTTTTCGTCGCTGGCATGCTGGTCGATAATGAAGAGGTCGGGCGTTGGGGACATGGCAGTGGGAGCGCGTAGGGCGAGGATGAAGCCCAGGTTGAATTGTCCGATTATACGCATGGACAGGAAGTCTGCCTTTGAGACGGTGAGTGAGAGACGCTCTTCCGGGTCTCTAGAATTGAGCTCGAAGGAGGTGGATGTATCAAAAGATTGTTGTTCGTCATGCTGCTGTTCGAGGGAGGAAGCCAGGTGGTGGATTTGGCGTGCTATGGCAGACGTGGAGGTCTTGACGAGGCGCTCGAGATTTATAGTCTTGAACTTCTTTCGAGAGGCGGAAAGAAGCTTATCAGCACGTTTTAGATTGTACTCGCTCGGACGAGTAGCAGCCTCTTCAGCTTCTGCAATCATTTGTGCAACTTTCGCTTCCTCGTGAGCTTTTTTCTCAGACTCGTCAACATACTCGTCATCACAACTTTCGTCCTGCTCGAGTATGATCACGGGCTCACTTTCCGCTTTGTCTTCATCTAATGATGCAGTGGGTGTACTCGTAAAGCGAAGTGACTCAGCGTCACTAGTTCCGATGAATGACCGCGAGAGAGGAGCTCTCATTTGGGGAGAAGGAGAGCGGGCAGGGTGTGGACTCGGCACATTATCGTCTGATTCAGAGTCAACTTCTTGCGCAGTTCTGTCTTCCTCATCTTCCTCGTTACTTCCTTCCATCTGCGTCCCTGGAGCTGCAAAACCTCGAAGGCTTTTCAAAAACACAGGTCGCTGACGAGTTTCACTCAAGGGAGCGCCGTCGAGGGAGAACTTTGGTATATGAATTCGCGCACGTTTCGATGCTCTCGATTCGCTACCAATGATTGTCTCGGTCGTTGTGTCACCGACGGTGATTGTGGCCTTTTGAGCTGGTGTTCGCATTGGGCGCATCCTATCAAATGCATTCTGAATAGTGCTTTGTGTCAAGCCTTTCTGTGCAATCTGTGTGATGGCTGGTATTCTTTCCTCTTCTCGTTCATCTGCTTCCTCGGGAATAGGGGAGATGGGTGATATTTCTCGAGCCACTTGTTTTGCATGTTGGGATGCTATTCGAGCGTTGAAATCTCGGACTGCTTGTGGGAGCTGAGCGAATTGGGATAACTCAGCTGGAGCTTCAGACGCTGTGACATCTTGTTCTTTGCTTGAAGCTTCATCGCTGTCGGCCACACCTGTAGAAGTGTTGTAGCGCTCAGGGGAGACGCTCTTCCGCTTCCGAACAGGGTGGCGTACTCCCCTCGACTCAGTGTCGCGATCAGCGAAGCGTTCGATCAGGCTGGCTCTTACAAAGCCTGGGAGCGCTGGCTCGGGCGAATCAGAAGAAGCAGGGTCCTCTGTTGCTGGACGGGACTCTTGAGGAGTGGACATGCTTCGTTCTCTTGCGCTCGCACCTGTACTTTCGGGTTGTAGTCTAGTTGGTGGCTTGAAGGTAGGCACCTGTTTTCCCAAAAGCTGTGCCGACGGCACGCTTTGATCATGCGCTTCGAACAAATCCGTGAGCGAGTTTTTCAAGTTTTCTAACAATGCGGTTTGGTCGTGAAGTAATATTGTTCGCTTGTCCGGCGAAACGTTGACATCGTAAGCGTTCGTATCGAGTCTAATATCGGCGAATATAAATGGCGATTGCGTGATGTTATAGGATTTGTAGACCTCGTTGAAAGCTTTGCTAACCTGGGGCAATTGACAAGGCCTTGAGTTCACAAAGAACATCTGTCGATCAGGAGTCTGGCGACCCTCCCCGACGACTGGCCGAGAGATGTGGCCAACGATTCTTACCTCTCGTGAGCCATTGTCTTCTTGGGTGCTCCGATTCTGTGCACTCTGTGTTGATCCCGGATGGGTCGATGGATGCATTTCGAACCTGAGATCGAGAGGAATCAGGGCGAGGAGAGTCTTTGCGCCGTACACATTGGCGATATTCTCCTTGGTGTTTGGGTTCGCGTTTGTCGAGAATGCGACAGTCTTCTTCCTGATCAGCCGTGAGCTATTTTCCCCAGCTTGGTTTCATCCTTCTTACCCTTTCGGCACCTGGTTGCTTACGGAAAGCTTCACACCAACGCTGATACATGCATAAGCATTCAGTAGCTGCAACACCTTGTTGTATTCTCTCTTGACGGTCTTTTCAAGTTCCTTCCTTCGAACGGGCAGGTTGTGAAACAAGTCTTCTACCACCACCGTCGTCCCTTGTTTTGCAGCAACGACTGATGTGCCCTTGAGCTTTCCAGATTGCTCGAAATTCAACTTTGTGCCTTTCGGTCCATCAACGGCTCGAGTAGTAACAATATGGAACTTGGAGAGGGCGCAGAGCGACGAGAGGGCTTCGCCGCGAAACCCAAAGGTCTGAAGGTGTGTGAGGTCATCGTAGGTAGAGAGCTTCGAGGTATAATGCTTCAAGGCTAAGAAAGTTAGCTTAAATGGCACAAAATCGACCTGGGGTCCTCGAGCGTACCTATCGTGTCGAAATCCTCTGGCGCGATGCCGGCGCCGTTGTCCTGCACCTCGATAGCGTCAAGGCCATTGTTCCTAAAGCGAACCTCTAGATTTCATGTCAGACCTGTAATTCCATGCGTGGCGGCAATGCGTCGTACCGATCGAAGTCGCCCCCGCGTCAAGACTGTTCTCCACCAGCTCTTTGACTACGGAGTTTAGATCAACAATGACCTGGCCGGACTGGATTTGGTGAACCTAGTCGCGTGTTAACATCTTCAAAGACGCGTAGAGCCGCGCCACGTACGGAGCGCCCCTCAATGGGCTTGATTGTGGCCATTTCAGGCCATGCCGAAGTTGCGAGGTGCGGTGGTGGTGCGCGAGGGCGCGATGTCACATGCGCGTCTTCTGCGCGGCGGGGCTAGCCAAATATGCATCGCGTCGCTTACAACTACTTTCACGGAAATTCCAACCATGATCAGTTTCTTTTGATACGAATGCATAGAAAGGTTTGGTCCGAGTTCAAAAGTCTGTCTTCGATTCAGTCGCATCCCACAAGCTACCGGTTCTATGTGCTCGTGACCACCTCTTCGGCTACAGCTTGATGTCTACCATCCACGAAGACTTTCCATTGTGACATCTTCTCCAATCACTCTATCTGGACGAAGCATCGGCATACTTCATACACATCCTCACTGTCCCGAGCACTGGGTCTCACAATGCTCTCTCAGTCACACAATCGTACCTTCTTTATCGCTCCTTTGTGCATGTCTACAAGATGTCTATTCTCGTACTGTAACAGCAGCCTCATGATTAAAATTTCACACTGAAAGACGCCATCGCAGCGCTTTATTTGTCTAGTCATCAGTAACACTCTGGAGCCAACCCTAGAAAGTCTATAGATTGTACGAGACTAAGAATCTCCTACCAACTCCAGCAAGCTTCTCCTCCAATCCTTTCGTGGCCGCAACCTACACGTTTTCACCCTGCTCCATCTTCTGCTCCACCAATTTCAGCAGCTTATTCAGGGCCTCTTGTTCCGGCGCGCTTTCGCGACCCCCTAGCATACGACCCGTGTGCGCAAGCAACCTAAGAACCCATACGTCAGCGAGCATTCCTCAACACGCATCACCCACCCTTTTCCGAACCGAAGTCTCTCACATATCCCCATCATTTACACGGAAGATACAAGATCCACTTACCCGTTCTCCCCCGTCTCAATATCCCAAAACTCGCCCCGATCACTATAAACCATCTGCCCATGCCTCTCCCTATCCGCCATAAGACACACGACGCTCCTAGCCACCACATCCGGACTCTGCACCTTGTCGCTCCCAATCACATCAATCAGCTCCCTCGGCACGATGCTCGTGTCCGTCCAGCTTGGCGCCACAGCATTGATGCGAATCGGCAGCTTCGGGTGCAGGTTCTCGTACATGGAGCGCAGGATACCGTACACGCCGTGCTTGCTGGTCGTGTAGTCGGTCGGCGAGAAGCGTGCGAAACTTGAGCCGGAGCCGGTCATGACGATGGAGCCGCCGGTGGGGGATTGCTTGATGTGGTAGACGGCGAGCTTGACGGTGTACAGGACGCCGATGAGGTTGATGTTGATGGTGGTTAGGATGGGGGGCAGCAGGTCGCCGTTTTCGTTGACTTCGTCTTCAAGGAGGGTTGTTTTGGGGGCGATGCCTGGGCGCATGTTAGAGGCGGTGGGATAGGCTGGGGGGGGGACCGGACCGGCGTTGGCGAAGACATGGTTGATGTGGCCGTATTTCTGTTTCGCGGCTTTGAAGAGTGCGACTTGCTGTGCCCACGATGAGACGTCTGTCTTTAGGAAAGGAACCCGTGACTTTTCCGGTTCGGGGAGGTCATTTATGTCCGAGGCAAACTAGACGCGAGGCCGGAATCAGCATCGATGATCAAGTGAGAGTATTGGCTTTTGTTGCTGATGCTGATGCCAACGCTTTCCCCAAACCCCTCTTTTGGGAGTCCTTGGGTAAAAGCCACTTGAAGAAGAAGCATCCGCTGTGTTGCCTGGTCTTTCTTACCACTTTTACACCATGCTGGATGAGACGTCTCGTTGTTGCTAAACCGATGCCAGAGGAAGCACCTGTCTATCATTTTAGCATGCTGGCTTCATGTCGAGGGTTCATGTTTACCTGTGACGATAACTACTTGATCCTTGATAGCATCTAGCTCACTGTCTGAGATTGTGAAGTTGGTCATGTTGGATAAGAATGCTATCCAAGAGATGTAAGAAGAAGGTGAAGACGAGAATCTGTATCCCAGGGACCTCCAGCTTAATATATAGTCCTCGGATGTAACGACGCTAGAGCAGAGAGTCGCATAGTGAAGGTAGCTCGGTCTGGGAACCTTGGCTAAGACCCCGCAGAGTACATTCGCGCTAAGGCCCTACTGTGCCGAGCTATCAACCCGAATTTCTGGACCATCTTTCACGACCAGGGTTTCTGTGTTCTGATTTGTGGTCAAGTGAATGCTCAGGTTGATCCAAGGGTTGTGTTTCCACCGTCTGACTCAGCCATCATGGCAAAATAAACTAAAAGGGAAAATGGAATGGGTAGCGAATAAACGGATGAGAAAATCGCTGAGATTGCTACCTCGTATTCTTCGCAGTTATACTGGAAGAGTAGTTTTTTTACGAACCAAGCGAGTCATTCATTGTAACCTGGCAAGACTGTGACTTGATCCAAAGTCGTGCTGCAAAGCCCTTTCGAGTTGGGTTATTTCTCATCCGACTCATGAATAGACATGGTGAATCAGCAGTATCGAGAGGTATCGTGGGCTCGTGCCTCGGTGTCGTGTGGTATGGTTTCGGCCAGATTGATCCGTCTCAAGCACCACCTCCCCCACCCCCACCGCCTCCTCGTCCGCGACCTCGACCACGGCCGCGCATGCCTCGACCTCCACGGTCTCCTCGGTGGTCTCCTCGTGACTGTGGTCCTCCGCGTCCACCGCGGTGCGCCTGGTCCTTAACCTGTTGATCCTTTACGATTTCGATGATCTCGTCCGGGACACGAAGATACTTGATCTAGATCCTGTCACCAGTCTGTGTGATAGCTGACGAAGGATATACCAACCGTGCTTCCGCGCACGTAGGTCTCGGGTAGACTCGTGAACTTGTCGCCATCCGAGCTTGTCTGAACCACGGCCTTCAACGTCAGGTTCATCCACGTGTCGCAGTTGATCAGGGTGCCGTTGAGTGTTTCGCCGTTCTTGAGCTCGACTAACATCGGGTGGCCTTGGGCGGCCGTCAGAAGGCCGAGAGGTAGCTGTATGAGAGGTTAATTAGGAGCGCATGCGCTGTACAGCTCGGCGGCACTCGCCATGATGGAGCCGCCGCGGGCCGTGCCGCTGGAAGAATAGAACGGTGTCGAGAAGCACGTGCGGAAAGCAGGGGAAAGCGTCGGGATAGAGAAGTGTGCTGGAGTATTTGGGGTGGTGTTTGTTGCGCGGGGCTCACTGCGCGTTGAAAATGCCAATCGTCGGTTTCGGAGGAGGGCACAGGGAGCTTGGGCCACCAGTGCCTGTCCCCAGCCCACCAAATCTCGGGGTACAAGTACGAATGGGCGTCGTCACTGTTTCGAAGATATACGTTACGGGAGGTAGTTGCCTTTTCCTGCCTCGTCACATGGAGGATTGAAGCATGAAAACACACCCAGCAGATACTGTAGAGAAATCCCATCGCGATGACCGCCAGTGGCCTTGGCTACCCGCGCACACTGTACCATTGGCAATGGCTTCTGATACAAAGGTACTGTAGCTCCAGCTCGTCCTGGGCGAACTCATGTGGCTGAGCAGCGAGATTGAATAATTACATGGTCGAATTGTGGTGCTTTGTACCGGCATGCCGGCGTGACAGCCACACTCAAACAACACCCATCTGCAGCTGCAGTAGCCGCTCCAACGACATCAACGACACCATGACACAACTCCTCGGGCGCCTGTCCGATGTGCTTGTACAGACATGGCACCCCGCATATGTACGGGACGCTGCACCAACTGGTTCCTGCGTCATTGGGCCCGCGGATAGACTTCAGGACACGTTACCCCAACCTCACGAGCCCGTGGCTAATCAGATTCACGCGATAGCATGCGGCTCGCTACGCTCCAGTCTCTCCATGTCTCCATGTGCAACTCGTTTCCTCAGGCTCGAGCTGAATCGCGCACCGAGGGGCATTGGGGCTGAGCACCCCAGCCCGCTCCCAGACCACCCGGCACGACACGCGTCCATGCACCATCCCATTTCGACCGCCTTCTGCGCCCGTTTATCACCACAGCCATCCGCTGGTGCCTGATCTGATCTGACAAGAACGCTCAGTTCTCCGGGCCCGGCTTTCTTCAACCGCCCGGCTCCCGCTCCCTTTGTGCTTTGGAGCTGTGTAGCTGTGTAGCGGCCTCTACCCGTCGTTTCTTTTCGTCTGGAGTTTGCAAGTCTTTCTTTCTCAGTCATGCCGTCGTTCAAAAAGAAGCTGCTGTCAGCCTGGGCGTGGGCCCTCCCCGCCCTCTCCGCCGCGCTTCCGGCCCAGCGTGACGACCAAGTTCCCCAGGTCCATGGGAAGCAGTCTCTGTTGCAGTTGGGTGCGCTCCCACTTTTATACATCGCTCTCGGTTCGCCCCTCCAGGCACCTGCTAACGTCTCCAGACCTTCAACCGGACTATGCTCAAGCTACCTTCAGCGTCCCCTGCGCTGGCTGTCTTGGCAAAGAGAGTGATGACGAGTCACTTGTGCGTCCACCTCAGGCAGCCACTCATTGAACAATAGCTTACCCTTCTATTGTAGATTCTGAGCTTCAAGACACACTCCTCTGACGAACCCTGTGGAAACTCTTCCAACGTCTCACTGAATGGCATCTACCTACCACAGGAATGGAACGGTGACTTATCCTCAGGCTCTGGTTCTTTCTCAGGCGGGCCCGACGTCCCAGAGATTCCATGGTACCAGAAACACGACTTGGACCTCGAGTGGGAATCAGCTTGTCTTCACAACAACGACTCCGAAACGGTCGAGGATGACGTCGCTCAGGTCTTCACGGTAACGCTCAAAGGAGTAGACGGCAGACAGCTTAACAAGCCTTCTGGCTTCACCCTCTCGTTTAAGCAGCAGTCACCCCCAGAACTCCTTCGTCTCGACGTCACTCCCCATCGCGGCGCACGTGAACAGAGCCAGGCGGAGGACTGGCGTGCCCCCCCTGCACACCTCCGGTTGACCCTTCCCCCTTCTGAGGCCGCGGGCACCCAGCCTACCCTCGAGGACGAGCTTCATGAGATTCAGCTTCTTGAGGCAAATCTCGAGAAATTACACAAAGCTCTTGAGGAGAAGAAAAAACACATCCAGTCGCAGCTCCAGCAGGAGACTACAAGCTTCAGGGAGGAGCTACGCCAGTGTGACAGTGTCGCATGCGTTCTTCAGGCCATCGCTCATAAAGCACATGGTGCTTGGAAGGTCATCTACTTGCGCATCCGTCCCGATCATCATCACCATTACCATCTCGACGTGACCAACATGGGCCGTCCCGATGAGAAAAATCCCTATGACCGAATCTGGCCAGCTGGTAACAAGCAGGCACCGGAGGCCATCGTTCACACCAACTCTCCAGCTCCTCGGCCCACTCGTGATGTGTCAACACCCAGTGAGACGTCGACTAGTGAGACATCGATACCCGGTGATACGTACGCGCAAACGCAAACCCCACACGAGCACCACCAAAATCAAAAGCCTCTCTTTCTAGCTCTCAACATCTTCGTTGGCATCCTCTGCTGCGGCTGTCTCTTCACCGTGATCCGCCAACGCTGCTGCTCCATCCGCGCCCGCACCGAGCGCGCCGCCACTCGCGAAGAGCGCCGCAACGCCCGCGCCTACCACCGCGCTGCCCAAAAGCTTGCCTGGACAAAATGGTGGCGCTCGCGCTGGCGCGACCAAGAGCGCCGCGCCGACTACGAGGAAAAGCGCGCGCTCATCCAAGAACAAGAATCCATCCTCGAAGACGCAATGCAGGAAGAGATTCGCCAACTCCAGGCCGCCCACGGCGTTGTAAACTCGATCATACAAGCTGAAGAAGGCCGCTCCTCCCCCCCTCGCCCACACCCTCACCTCACATGCCTCTGCCACCACCACAACACCTCTTCCTCCCCGCCTTCCCCCACCCCCTACTCCCCCATCTCCTCCGCGTCAATCTACACAAACTCCTCCCTCGCAGACCTCCCCTCCCGCCCACTCTCCCGCACAAACAGCCTACCCGATTACCGCTCCGACACATCCACCCAGCCCCCGGCATACGAGTCCGACGAAGACGTCTCGGACGTGGTGGCGAATGGGTTTCGGCGGTACGGTCCCTCGTCGTCGGCGGCCTCGTCGACGGCTGGGAGTCGCTGGACGCCGGGGAGTAGTGTTGTGGATGTGAGTCCGCGGCCGAGCGCGGATACGTTGCGGTTTGCGGAGATGGGGGAGACGGGGGTGGGGGAGGATAAGTGTTGATTCGTTCTTGTGAGAGCGAGGGTTTTTTGAGCGTTTTCGTTTGGGGGGGTTTGGGGGTGGAGGTGCTGTTGGGATAACACGGGTTCGTCATGCATTTCACGGTCTGCGGGCATGATTTTGTATCTTCTTTTTTGGGCTGGGGAGCGTTATTTCTGCCCCCGGCCGCCTTTTTTTTTTTTTTTTCCCTTGGAGTCTCTGGCGTGAACCGGGAAGGTTCTGGGTTTGGATCGGTTCGAGCGGCATACACTTGGGCGAAGCTGCTCTATTGAGAGGCTTCCCCGCTAATAAGCACGTTTGAGTGCTGTATAGTATACATGTCTGCAGTAGGAGAGATGGATATAGGGCTCGGACTGCAGGTCCGTGCCGATGTCAGTGGAATAATCACAGACGATCACATTCAATCACTGAGGTCTTCATCTACCAGTCAGCTCCCCAAGTCGAGATACTCTATGCCCTGTAGGCGGATGCAAAGTGGTTTAAAGTCAAGAGTGGCTAGTTTTTCTCGTATATCACATATCAACACCGTCACCAACACTTCCTTTGTAATGCAACATGCACCGTGAAATTCACAAACACCGTTCCAAAATGCTGGTCTAGCGGAGTCTACATATCCCACAATATTGTACACACACGACGCACTCCCCAATACTGTACATTCCAATCGACATGCCCTATCTCCTCCGCAGATACCAATTGAACGCCAGCTGCCCCGTCTCGATGGGAAACGGCGTCGGGACCTCGGACAAACCAGGCCTCGCGACCGGATGCCGCAGGTACACGGCCGCGCAGATGTTCTGATTCACCTCGAGGTAGCGCGGGATAAAGGCAAAGGCATTCATGTAGTCGCGCGGCCGCCAGGGCGTCATGTACGGCTTCGAGGCGTCGCGCTTGTTCCACGTGCTGTCGTAGTCGGACTCGGCCTTGAGGCGGTCAAAGGCGGCTTTCAGCTGGCCCGTCTCGTCGTCTGTGAGGCTGGTAGGAGGGGGGCCGGGGGTCTGGGGGGCAGAGGCATCGGTCGATGGGGTGCTGAGGCGCGACTGGAGGAAGGCGTACTGGGTGTCGAGCGTCGAGACACTCTCGGGAGAGGCGGTACGCCACAGGCTGATGGCCTTGCGGATCGTGTTGCGGAAGTCGCGCAGTTTCTGCTTGTCCTTTGCGCCGACGCCTGATTCAAGCACCTCCTTCACCGACTCCATGATGGACTGCATGTGCTTCTTCAGCTCGGCGGGCGTGGGCTCGGGGCGGGAGGGCATGGGTTCAGGGGGGGTAGACGAGGGCTTGTCGGCTTTGGCCTTCTCGTACGCTTCCGAGGATGCGGCGCGCTTTTCGGCGGCGATGCGGCGGGCAACGGCGGAGCGTGTCTTTGGCGCCCCGGTCGCGAACATGACGGACGAGGGCTCGACCTGGAACATGTCGCCAGGGTTGAGATTGTACCCTGGGTAGAGCATCTAGGGCGAGGGTCAGGGCGGTGCAACTCTCGAGATGGGAGAAGATGGAGACGGCGTACCTGCTTGCCATTGACCTTGACCAGGCCATGGACGACAAACTGGCGTGCTTGTCTCGCGCTGCTCGCAAACAGGGCCCTGAATATGGCCGTGTCGAGCCTCCTCTCCAGCGGCCAGTAAGTCATCTGCATGTAGGGCGTCATGGCGGGCACCCTCGGCTTGTCCTGCGTGTCGGCGCCTGCACCGCGTCCAGCGGCCTGCTCGGAGCCATCGTGTCTGGCCAGATACTTGTGGTCCATGGGCACGACGGCTGGCAGGTCGCGGCGGAACTGGCGTCTCCATTTCTTCTCGCGGATGTGCTCGCCGTGATAGGCACGTGTCTCAGACTTTGCGGTCCATTTCTGCTGGAAGTAGGTGCGGGTTGCGACGTTGGGCGGCCTGAGGTTGGCCAGGTGGAACAGTGACCATCGCGACCAGTCCTGGCGCACTCTCTTGGTCTCGTTAGCATCGACGCCCGCGTGACGGCTGCGGACGTGCTCACAATCTTCTTGAGCGAGTGGTACTTGGCCGCCTTCCTCGGCATGGCGATAGGCGGTCAAGGGGGTCGATTGGGGTCGTCGTCGTCCCCTGCCTTTCACTCAGCAGCTCTTTTCACGGCGATATCGTGGGACTAAGCCTATTGTGAACTAGCAACAGCTAGCGCGCCAAGGTCTCGCTTAATTGGCCGCGCACCTTTGCCCCACCTTCGCGCTTCTCAAACCTGAACTTTTCCTCCCCACGAGCTTCACTCCCCAACTGCTCGCCGCCCCAACCCACTACCCTGCCACAGCTTAGCACCTCGCAATCCACACAATTGAAATTGTGCTGAGTCTCCAAGAAGCCGACTGACATGGCCACCCAACAGGATACCGGTCCGGAGCCTGCAACTAGCCCTGCCGCTGTCCGCGACCTCGACCCTCCAGTCACCACCAACACGAGCCGAGCCGACAAGCCCACTACCAATCACATGGATGCTGACATGGACGTTGGCGCTCAAGTTACTGACAAGTATTCCAACCAGGAAGATTCGCATTTGTCCAACAGTGAAGACGGCGGTCAACCCGGTGGACGCCGCACTACCCAAGACAGGAGGGCCGCAAAGGAGGCCAAGTATGCGTATCCCTGCCTCTACTACTTAGCATTGTTGTAACGAGAGAACAGGATCAAGCAATACAAAAATTTGCCAGAATCTAGCAATGCGCAGGAGATTATCGATCAGGTTTGTACATTCCTATACTTAGCTGCGAAATGTTCCAAGCTAATCACTTCTAGGTCGAGTTCTACTTCAGCGATGCCAACATCTACGCCGACAAGTTCCTCTTCCAGAAAATTGATGGCGTGAAGAACAAGCCAGTTCCCATCTCACTCCTCTGTACTTTCACTCGCATGCGCCATTTCAAGCCACTGTCCGCCGTCGTAGAGGCTCTGAAGAAGAGCACGGCCCTCACAGTCATCGGGGACACTGTTCAGCGCAAGGAGCCCATCACTATTGTTCCTAGGGATGACGAGGAGGCTAGGGACCTAGAACTCGGCAAGATGCCTTGGTACGATCAGTTCAGCTGCGGAGCTCCGGATCGCCATAAGTTGGACGTTACGCTTTACGTCCGCGATTTCGGATCAAAGAAGATCAGCCAATTAGAACTTGAAAAATATTTCAAGCAATTTGGCGCAGAAGCAGTCCGCATGCGTCGATTCGACACGGGCAGCAGGGAGTGGAAAGGAAGTGTGTGGGTGCAATTCCGCACTCCTAAGGAAAAGGAGGATTTCCAGGCAATGAAAGACCCAAAATTCAACGGCAATGTTCTGCAAGTAGAGTCGAAGAAAGATTATTGTGAGCGGAAGGCCCACGCCAAGGGTGAGCTGGCGGACTGGGAGCCAGGTGCGGTGCCTAAAACTCCCCGCCAGAGCAG
Source organism: Polyplosphaeria fusca (assembly GCA_010093805.1). Lineage (NCBI taxonomy): Eukaryota > Fungi > Ascomycota > Dothideomycetes > Pleosporales > Tetraplosphaeriaceae > Polyplosphaeria > Polyplosphaeria fusca. The sequence continues at coordinate 83,316 of ML996181.1, forward strand.
CTATCGCTCACATGGAGGTTTTCGTCCCCCCCATGGAGGTTCTCGTCGCCCCCATGGAGGCCATGAAGATCGGGGATTTTATCGCAACGGTCGCGCTGGCGGAGATCGCTCCTCATCAAAATATGGCAACGGCGGCAACCGCAACCGCAACCGCAACCGCAACCGTTCCCGCTCCCGCTCCCCCATGCCGGACAACTGGAAAGATAGTCGAGACGAGTTCCAGGGCGCCTTAAAGAACTCGTCTCAACATCCGACGAAGCGAGAGGCCTCAAGCCCTGCACCCGAGGAAGGTCCGCGCAAGAAGCATGAAGATGACTCCAAGGGGCTTGAGATCACAGAGGATGAGTAATTTCCCACGGCATCGGTCATGCGTCTCGACCACATGACGTTACGACCACTTTCTCTTTCCCCTCTGGCGAAGATCCTTTTCTTTTCACGGTCGACGGTCTCTATGACTGTCTTGGAAACTCTATTATCTGCATGGTCGGCATTCCGGTCCCGAGTGGGTAGGCGTTCTATACCAAAAACGAGTGGATATGTGCATGTATCTTTGGCGGCAAAAGCTCCATCTATCTGACTGCCCTTTTGACTCTCACAGTGCGGAGTGACTTGGCTAGTATGCGAGGCTCACCTTCGGATTTCTGGGACTGTGGGTAGTTAGCAAATGATCTAGTATCATAATGTCGGTTTGAGATGCTCTGTTGATGTCTGTGATGTGGTGTGTGATTTTCACATCTTGCCGTATGATCCGTGTGCATGCAAGGGGCTCGAATGATTTGTGTTTGTGCTAGCATATGGAAGATGGCTGATGAGACGCAGTAATATGCCGCTCGATATGAGATTCTTCTCCACAATCGAGTGCATGGAGGCGACTTGTATGAAGAGCTAACACTGCGTATGGATAGATTCGATATGGCATTCACTTAGAAGCTTCACATCGTTGTCGAAATCAGGCGAGTTCAGTTGCAGAGAGAAGACAGTTCACGCGCATATTTTGCTTTGGGTGTTGAATTTCAAGTTGTATTGAAGTGGGCAGCTATTTAAGGATCTGGATAGGACAGCCTGGACATGGCGGTCGAGATTCGAGCGTGTGGAGATGCTACTCTACAACGCTAGATGCTGGATCTTCGAAAATTGAGGGGGGAGATGGGGTGTGTGTTGCAGGGCGGGAGCATCGATCGATTCGAGCTTGTTGGTAAAGGATTGGAGGCATGATAGAATCGACACTGTTGAAAATCGAAGCTTGATTCGAACGATAGGATAGAGTTGTCATTTTCGTCGTCCGGGTAGCTTAAGAAGATAGTGTCCGTTATATTTCCGTGACATTTTGTTAGGGATCTAGATGGCTAGTTTGTTGGAATTTTTGCGAGGTTGAGTTTCGAGAAGGTTTTGAAGAGTACGGACTTTCTGAACGACTTTCGGAATGCGGATCTCTGGATGAGGCATCGTTTGAGGATGTTCCCGTTTTATAGGCTTTTGGCTCGACACCATGTCCTTTAGGGCTTGTAGCTCTTCTTTGTCATCCTGAGCGGCTTGTTGGCTTTCTCGGTACTTCTTGCGCCAAAAGTCTCGCAGTGTTTCCATCTGAGCGGCCACTCCCTGCCACTCGGAGATGCGCTCTAGATATTCGGCTTGGATTCGCTCTTGAACTTTGATTGTGGCCTCCAATTTGGAGTTGAGGTTGTTTAGGTCATTTCGAAGGGTGAATTTGGCATTGAAAAGTGTCGCATTTTCCATTGTGAGAGTACTGATCGTTTTCTGCATAGATTCTTTCTCTTTCAGCCATTTTTTTTGCTTTGGCTTGATATCAATATCATCCTATCCTCATCAGAGAATCATATTCCATCGATCCATGAGCGAATACCTACCAGAGTCTTCAATCTCTTGCTAGGCGGCTTTTGAACACGATCAGCGTTCATCTTTCCGCCTGTTGGACCTCGAGAACGAAGAAAGTAAGACATGGCAGCGGGGTTTACCCGGTTGCAAGCAATTGGTGTAGGAAGAAGGGAGCCAATCGTTGCTACAGGTCGAAGTCTTATAGATATAATAGGGAGGAAGGTAAGATAGTAGCGAGCTTTTCAGCTAGATACATGGTCAAGTACGCGGCTTCATTATCTCGCTAGTGAGGTTGGAATTGCAATAGGAATTAAAGGCTGGTTGAGGCTGGAAGGAAGAAGTAAAGGCGACAGTAACTTCCTATAACGTTATATGATCTGTTAGAGAAAGAAGTTTGGGTTGACGATTTACTAGCTCATATGAAGTACGACGGGCTGTACTTTCCATTCGAAGGGAAAATTGGCCAGCACAAGAAGAGCCTGTGGCCGCCTTGTAGCCAGAAATGTTGTACGTCTACTTGGAAATGGCATTGAACGAGGGCTGAATCTACCCTTAGAATGCGAAAATGTGCGATAGGCATTAACAAATACCACAAGCCTAAGTCGTGGGTGTCGAGTTAGAAGAAGGGATAGTTAGCTAGATTTGTAATCGTTTGTAGGTTGCCTCTGCTCCAAGCATTCGCGAACAGCTGAGTAAGAGGGCTGAGGGGCAAGAATGAGTCGATGGAAAGGGTGGAATGATTAATTTGACCATTTCGATTTGCGCGTGCTTGAGCCTGACTCGTTGTCCACCAAAGTTACTACTACTTAGATACGGAAGAGGGGCCTGTTGAAGGGCGGTGGCTGTGAGTCTTGAACTTCTTCCTGGTGCTATGGCCGCCGGACCCGGACACAGACGAATGAAGTGAATCGGTGAGGTCCCATGCAATGTGGATGCCCAATCAAATTTCGGGTTGCTGAGTGGCCCCTCAACGACTCAAGTCTCAGTCATCGACACCTTCTCGTGTGAAGCAGCGAAGAGTCATACAAACCCAAGGTCGACGAACGCGAGGTCATGTTTGCGCCTCTTCAACCGAAGGTATTGGAGGTCGAGTATGACTCCGCTCGATGCAGTGAAAGCGTTGACGCCACCAGCGGAGTTAACGTTTGGGCAGGCGCACGGACCCTTTCTCTTCTTCGCTTAGCCCCACTTCCTGTGTGTGATTGAAAAGCCCAAGCCTGGTCCCCTCCTTTCCACCCGCCCTCGCTTTCTCTGCCACAGAGTCTCTCCCACCTGCCAGCAAGGGCTTACAAAAGAGCGCGCCCCTAGCGACTGGCCTGAACAGCCACTGCCGCACAAGCAATCCCAGCTTTCAACCGACTCCTATCTAACCTCTAGTGCGGGGTACTCTACCTGTCCACACCAAATTTTCACATACAGACAACCCATTCAACACCGCCAAGATGGTGAAGTAAGTCCACCTGTCTTCTCTATGCTACCCTAGCTCTTGTGTCTGCTCTCCAGAATGTGTCTCCAGTGTGATTGCGATGCTGACTACTCCTTCACAGCTTCACGGTAGAAGAGGTATGTCCCACGCACCGAACAGGACATGAAGACTGCAGCAGCTCAGATGGGTACTGACTTCACTGAAAGATCCGTTCGCTCATGGACAGCGCGGCCAACATCCGTAACATGTCCGTCATTGCCCATGGTAAGCCATCACATCCGAGTCGCGCATCGTATGACATCCTAACGCCACGCAGTCGACCACGGAAAATCTACCCTCACCGACTCCCTCGTCCAGCGCGCCGGTATCATCTCTGCTGCAAAGGCCGGAGAAGCACGATTTACGGACACTAGGCCTGACGAACAGGAGCGCGGTGTGACGATCAAGTCCACCGCCATCTCCCTGTATGCTACCCTCAAGGATACAGAAGACATGAAGGATATCCCGGTCCCGGTCACAAAGAACGACTTTCTGATCAATCTGATTGACTCGCCCGGCCACGTTGATTTCTCTTCCGAGGTTACCGCTGCGCTCCGCGTCACCGATGGTGCGCTCGTCGTCGTCGACACCATCGAAGGCGTGTGCGTCCAGACGGAGACGGTGCTGCGACAGGCCCTTGGTGAGCGTATCAAGCCCGTCGTCATCATCAACAAGGTCGACCGTGCCCTTCTCGAGCTCCAGCTCAGCAAGGAGGATCTGTACCAGAACTTCTCTCGTGTCATTGAGTCTGTCAACGTGGTCATTGCCACCTACTTTGACAAGACCCTCGGTGATGTCCAGGTATATCCTGACAAGGGTACCATCGCTTTCGGTTCCGGCCTCCACGGATGGGCTTTCACTGTCCGCCAGTTCGCCAACCGCTACGCAAAGAAGTTCGGTGTCGACAAGAACAAGATGATGGAGCGTCTTTGGGTAAGCACTTCTGTTCACGTCCAGAAGACGTAGCTAACGAACAACTCAGGGTGACAGCTTCTTCAACCCGAAGACCAAGAAGTGGACCAAGACCGGCACTCACGAGGGTCAGACTCTCGAGCGTGCATTCAACCAGTTCATCCTCGACCCCATTTTCAGGATCTTCAATGCTGTAATGAACTTCAAGACCGAAGAGATCCCAACCCTGCTCGAGAAGCTTGACATCAAGCTCACTCCTGACGAGAAGGCACTGGAAGGCAAGCAGCTTTTGAAGGTTGTTATGCGGAAGTTCTTGCCTGCTGCCGACGCCCTTTTGGAGATGATGATTCTTCACCTTCCATCTCCTGTTGCAGCACAAAAGTACCGCATGGAGACTTTGTACGAGGGTCCCCATGACGATGTCAACGCCATCGCCATCCGTGACTGCGATCCCAAGGGTCCCCTCATGCTGTACGTGTCCAAGATGGTTCCGACATCCGACAAGGGTCGCTTCTACGCCTTTGGCCGTGTCTTTGCTGGTACTGTCCGCTCCGGTCTCAAGGTCCGCATCCAGGGCCCCAACTACACCCCTGGCAAGAAGGAAGATCTCTTCATCAAGGCTGTCCAGCGCACCATTCTCATGATGGGCCGTTTCGTCGAGCCCATTGAAGATGTGCCCGCCGGTAACATTCTCGGTCTCGTTGGCATCGATCAGTTCTTGCTCAAGTCGGGCACCCTCACCACAAACGAGACGGCACACAACCTCAAGGTCATGAAGTTCTCCGTCTCGCCCGTTGTGCAGCGCTCAGTCGAAGTCAAGAACGCCCAAGATCTCCCCAAGCTCGTTGAAGGTCTCAAGCGTCTGTCCAAGTCTGACCCCTGCGTACTGACCAGCATCTCGCCATCTGGTGAGCACATTGTCGCCGGCGCTGGTGAGCTCCACTTGGAAATCTGCTTGAAGGATCTCGAGGAGGACCACGCTGGTGTGCCAATCCGCGTTTCGGATCCTGTCGTGCAGTACCGCGAGACGGTCGGCGGCAAATCCAGCATCACCGCTCTCTCCAAGTCGCCCAACAAGCACAACCGTCTGTATGTCATCGCCGAGCCCATTGATGAGGAGGTATCACAGGCCATCGAGGCAGGCAAGATTGGCCCGCGTGACGACTTCAAGCTCCGTGCTCGTCTCCTCGCCGATGAGTATGGCTGGGATGTCACCGACGCGCGAAAGATTTGGGCGTTCGGCCCTGACACGACGGGTGCCAACTTGGTCGTTGACCAGACCAAGGCTGTGCAGTACCTCAGCGAAATCAAGGACTCGGTTGTGTCTGGTTTCCAGTGGGCGTCCAAGGAAGGTCCGATTGCCGAAGAGCCCATGCGTTCAGTCCGCTTCAACATCATGGACGTGACTCTGCACGCCGACGCTATCCATCGTGGTGGTGGCCAGATCATTCCTACTGCCCGCCGTGTGCTGTACGCCGCTACGCTGCTCGCCGAGCCGTCTCTGCAGGAGCCCGTGTACCTGGTGGAGATTCAAGTACCTGAGCAGGCCATGGGCGGCATCTACGGGGTGCTCACTAGGAGGCGTGGTCACGTATTTGAGGAGAACCAGCGCGTCGGTACGCCTCTCTTCAACGTCAAGGCATACTTGCCCGTCAATGAGTCGTTCGGTTTCACCGCCGATCTCCGATCAAATACGGCCGGCCAGGCATTCCCACAGATGGTGTTCGACCATTGGCAGATTCTGGCGGGTGGCTCGCCGCTTGACAAGACAACGATGCCGGGCAAGATTGTCGAGACGATGCGCAAGAGGAAGGGCATCAAGGTTGAAGTTCCGGGCGTCGAGAACGTGAGTCTGACGGTGCATTCACCAGCAAAGATTGGCACTAACGCGCATTGCAGTACTACGACAAGCTATAGAAGGAAGCTAGGAAAAGTTTTAGATTTCCTTCGCGCCCGATGTTGGGCGAACAGCAGTCTTGGGTGAGATGGTGAAGGCAAGAAGCTGGAAGCTGTATACCACCATTGAAACGACCGGTCATCAGTATGCAGATACAGTGGCTTGGATCTGGAGCCACGTGCTGGCAATGCTGGGAGACGGCGGGGATTCTTTCTTCCCTATGTTTATAGTGCGATTCAGTGGCAATGATATCAATGAAACGACATTGCACGAAGCCCTCTGGGGACGCTACGCGCGCTACTGGGTGACTTAGCGCGGGGCCGACGCGCCAAGGCTGAACACGTGACAGTCGCAAACGCGCTAATCTAGGCAAGAGGGAAGCTCTTAGCTCCAGCCCACCTCGCGCGACAGCTTCCCCGAAACACAACCATAACAACCACAACACTCCTGCCTCGGCCTGCTCCTGCCTGCTTCTGCGCCTTGAGCTTTCTTTGCCATTGGAGCTGGTGAGGGCTCGCCCAATATGCTACTGCAACAGGAAGACCAACAAGCCTTCAAGGTCTGGGCTGTCGACAAAGTCAAGAAGGTGTAAGGTGCATCTCCCCCTCTGCTTCTGGCCCACCACTGACCCCATTGAAGGACCAGTGCGGATCCCGACCCTGTCGCTGAGCTTGTCTTCGAGTTACTCGTCGCCGACGAGCCTGAAGACTTGATCCGCAAGAACGCCTTGATCCATTTGCCGGACTTGTTGGATGATGGTGCCGGTATATGCCCTGTTTGCATGCACATTTTTTGGTCGCTAAACATGTAGATGTTGCGGCTTTCGTCAATGGCCTGATCGAGGCGGCAAAGAACAAGTCATACCTGCCACAGGAAAAGAAGGGCGCTACGACCGCGTCCGCTTCGCTCTCACCCGCCAACGCGCCTGTTCCGTCCACAGTCGCCCCCGCCATCGCCCCTTCCAACGGAACCCGCGTCGTCCAACCGCAGCAAAAGCAGCGCATTCCGACCATTGACAATCGCACGCCGAACGGTCCCCCGACCATCGGTCGCAAGCGCCTCTTCAACGAGCAAGACCCTGACAATGGTTCTGGGGAGCGCCCCACAAAGGCAGTCGCGCGACGCGGTGGTACTGTCAGCCGTGGAGGACCTCGTGGCCAACCGCGAACAACTCATGCCAACATGCCAGGCCGTGGGGACTTGATTCGCCCTGACGCGTTGCTTTCACGTCCATCTGGTCTGGGTATGCCGTTGTCAAATGCTGTTCCCGCCTTTACTGGCTTCAACGGAATGGCCAATCCCGACTACGCTGCCGCACTGGGTATGCCCTCCTTCCCACCTCCGATCGTGCATCCGAGTCGCTCCATTGGCCTTGGGGTTCGCAACGAACGATGCCGCGCATTTGATACGGAGGGCATCTGTTTTTTGGGACCCCTATGCGCCTTTGATCACAGCATCCAGCAAACCCCCCGAGCTGCTCGCAACTCTCGCGGAGAGGGAGAAGTTCCTGGCAAAGCGGCAGTCGCCATAAAACAAGCCGACGCACTAACATCTTCTGAGCATCTTGCTCCTACGCTCGACATTCGTCGCTTCAAGGGATCCGACATAAGCAAACAGCTCAAGGAGACGGAGGATGACATCGCGGCCCTCAATGACAAGATTGTAAGGGCTCAGGGGGTATCGGCCAGCGACGCGGCGCTGATTGATCGCCTCACCAATTTGCAGAACGAGGCTGCGAAGCTAAATCAATCCGGTGGCACGGACAGCGGCGGTTATGGCGGATCATACAGCTCACGCGGTGCATTCGCCAGTCGAGGCCGTTTTAGAGTACCGCTGCCTGGTGGCGCTGTCAAGCGATTGGACAACCGCCCAAAAGTCATCTCAGTGGCAGGCGTTGCGGCAGGAAGCCAGGTTGATGAAGCCCTCCGGCAACAGCTAGTCATGGTAGGCCGTGCTTGCAACTCGCACCTGCGGGTCAATACTGACATTCTGTGACAGAGCCCATTCAGCGCCGTCATCGAATCGCACCCCACGGAGCCGAATACTCAAACCTTGCGCTTCCACCATCGATATGAAGCAGAGGCGGTACGAGACAAATATGTCTTTATAATGCTACGTGACTCTGACGAGAAAATAGTTCATCGACATCATCCGCAAGAGCTCCGAGCTTACCACGGTCAAGTTGGCCTGGGTCCCGAACAAGACACCAGCTACGATGACTGCTTTAGCACAGGTAGATCCGGACGAGGAGCAGCAGGACAAGTCAATGATTTCGAAAGACGAGGAGCCGGAGGAAGACGCCGATACCAAGGTATCTACTAACGGCCATCACAAGAAGACCATCTACTCCCCGGACGACATGGTTGCTGACTTTGACGTTGCCGAAGATGACGAGTGGCTCTAAGTGAAGATGACGAATGGCTCTAAGTGAAGACGACGAATGGCTCGGAGTGAAGACGACGGCAGCAAATCCTCGACCTCTTGTAAAACAGTAAACACAGATATGGGATCGGGTTAACCAGGAGGAGTTTTGAGGCTCTTTTTTTCTTTCTAAAAGGTTCTCACGATGAGGGCATGGAGCATGGCATGCAATGGAGTTGGGCAGGCATGGTCAGCATAGCGATCGGCGTGGCGGAACTTTTCAATTGCATCTGAGCTGGCGCATGGCGCATCTTGCCGGGAGGGAATGAATCAATCACATTCTTGATGGAGCCTGAAAGGCTCTGTATCTACTCATAATGACTTTTCATGGCGTTTGGCGTGATGGTGTGATGGTATGCTCGCTGACGCCGATTAAGGGCGCTTTGTGATGCTGTGGAGAGGAACTGTCCCTGCGTCGCAGGACTGGCATCTGCCTGTGTAGTCTGGAACATGGGACATTTGTACGAGGCGGCAAAGCAGCCTCTCATGGTTCGATAAGAGTGTGTGAGTGCTCGCACCAAAATCGTATTAGTTTAGTTATTCCCATTCCAGCGTCGTAGCCCATTACCCGCATCCGTACATATCTTGCCCTCACCCCTATTGGGGCAATCAATGGCTTGCTTGCATGCCATCCCACCCCCTTGTCCTTGTCCAGTCAGGACTGCCAAAAGGTTCTATATACATCATGCCGGCTCTGCCTGTCGAGGCAACACCGACAGCATTACATCTCCGCACCCCTTCCCCGTACATTTGTCGTTTCAAGAGTCGTCATGGCTGGAAAGAAGAAGAAAAAGGGAGCACTTGCGCGTAAAGCGCAGTGCCGCCGGAAAACTTTTTGTTTTAAAAAGACATCCGTCCGTCTAGAAGGTATGCAAGTGCAAACAGGCGATGCTCGCCTGGTAGCCGACCTCCATTGGGGTCAAGGCTGTGTAAGAAAAGGAACTCCGTCGTAGACGCCATGTGTGGAGAAGGTTAAGAAGTGAGAAGTTATGCCTTTTGGGCTCGCTGGGAGAAGGAGAGGAGGCAGTCGTCCTGTGAGGTGTGAGTTATGAGCAATGGAGGGTGGGGGGAAAGTGGGCTTACTCTTGGGAAGATGGTGGCGAAGAGCTTGATCTCTTCGCTGTCTTTGGTGATTTTGTGCGTCCAGTCGACTTTCATGCTGGCTTTGCCAATCATGAGCATGAGCGCCGCCTGGGCGTACGTCTGGCCTAGGCAGTAGTGCGGGCCGGTGCCGAATACGAGCCAGTTCTTCACCTGCTTGTCTGCGTCGCCTGTAATCCACCGCTCGGGGACGAAGGAATCGGGGTCGGGGTAGGCTTCGGGGTCATGTAGAGCCATGTAGGTGGCAGGAATGACCATGGAGCCCTTGGGCGCGGTGTAAGTATCGGTGATGGGGAAGTCTTTCTTGGCGACGTAGGGAACCATGATCACGGGTGGGCGGTAGCGCAGGGTCTCCTTGACGACAGCGCGAGTCCAAGGCATGTCCTTCTCAATCTGATCAAGCGTGACGCGAGCGTTGACATCGCCATTGCGGATGGCAAGATTCTCCTCGCGCACCTTGTCGAGGAACTCGGGGCGGTCGGCCATGATCTGGAAGAGCCAGGTAGTGGCAGATGAGGTGGCATCCTGGCTGGCGAAGAGAAGCGTGAAGACGGTCATGGAGATCTCAAAGTCGGAGAAGTCGCGAATCAGCATCGAAGGCTTCTCGTGAGCTGGGACCTCCTCGCCCGCAGCGACTCTCTCGCGGTATTTCTCCGACTCAAGCATCATTGAAACCCAAAAGTCCATGATGCAGTCCTTCTCGCCCCCGGCAGCCATGCGCACTTTGCTCTTAGCCGCGCACTTGGCGAACTCGTCGAGCACCATGTCAGCAGCCTTCTTTCCGTACCATGACTTGGAGAAGGGGAGGATGATGGGGAAATTGACAAGCTCGAGAGCGGCAGTGATGAGGAAGTAGTCATTGGCAATCTTCTTGACCGTCTCCTCGGACATGTAATGGCCGACAAAAGTGCGGCAAGCCAGGGCGGTCATGATCTCACGGAATTGGTGCATGTATGCGATGTAGTCGCCCTTGTGCTCCTCCTGAGAAAGCTTCACCCAGCGGTCGAAGTAAATGTCCAGAATCTCCTCGACTCCGGGCATGTATGTCTCGAGCGCCTGGCGGGTGAAGAGGCCATTGAGGCCTTTGCGGTAGTCGACGTGGGCTTTGCCGTCCAGAAAGACCCAGTTGTTGGGGCGGAGGAGTTTGTAGGCATTGTCGACAACGCAGGGCTTGACAAAGGCGGGCGAGTTGAAGATCTTGCGAGCCATGTCACGGGTAGAGGCAAGGACGACGAACCTGAATCGGCAATTAGTCATCGTGTTTGGTACATGGCTGCGTGTGCCAAGGTCAGAGGATGCTCACTTGTGGAAGACAGACACACAACTCAGCGGCCCAGAGGTCCATTGGTTGTAGTAGATGGAGAATTTGGGGTCCATGGATTGGAGGAAGGGGCCGATGAAGGGGATCTTCCATGCTGGGCCGGCAATTGGCCCCTTATTCCAGATGTACTTGACTATGGCTGCATCAGCGGTGTGCAAGAGCAATGGTAATGGAAATGGTACATTGATCGTATGCTACTAGTAGTAGTAATATGGTCAAGGCAATCTGCCAGCCATTGAAGCGGCCCAGAACAGCGGACACGATGCCACCGGGGTTCAATTGCGTCAAGTGGTGGCCGATTTGGGCATCGGCCGTGGGCGAGGCGAGGGTCGCGTTGACAGTCATGGCGAAGAGAAGAGGGCGCGCGCGCAGACGGGAGGCGGGGAGGGAGGACGCGCAGGGCGTGCGAGGGGGGTGAAGGCGTAGGGAGGACGTCGAGAGGCAATTGAAGTGGTGTTGACCTCGCAATTCGGTTGACGGCTTTTAATTATTCCCCTTGGCGGGCCCGCTAGCTCAATGTCTGTCACCCATTGGCTCCAACGGGCAGGAACCCCACTAGTCCCGGTGCCATCAAGATCGCCCGCTCGGCCTTTTCACTTTCCGGGCTCGAGGAATGGCGCCATTTCACATTTCAACCCGTTTCAATCAACGAACCAACATCACGCGACTGGCCTGCGTAAACGTACGTCCGCGATGCCACCTCGACGCGCAATCAAGGGCGGGCTGTATTAAATTGTACGTGAACTTCTACCTAACCCACTTCCTTTCCCCACCTCCTTTCCCCACCTATGCCGACGCTTCCCGCTCAACGCACCGCCATCCCTCCTCGTCTGTCCCATTACCAGTTCCAAAATAATGATTCACCTTCGGATGCTTACACTGCTTCCTCCTATACGCCACGCCCTGCGTCGGGTCGTCGTTCACAAACTTTGTCCCTCGTATCGTCTCGGGCGCCTGTCCATCCTCCACCCATGCCACAATGCGTGACAGCATGTTGTCTTCCGGGTCCGCGCTTGCATCCAATCCGTATGTGAATCCCAAGAAAAATGGACCTGGGCCGCCACCGCAGTGGCTCACACCTCCAGCGCGGAAGTATCGGTAGAACTCGTCCAGCTCTTCGCTGGTTGCGTTCATCGTCTTGCCCACATGTTCGTAGTACTGGTCCGACACAGACACAGTGATGGCCGGGTCCGCCTGTCCGTGCCAGTGTAGCACTTTGGAGCCGCGGTCTCTGAAGGCTGACAGGTCGCCTTCCCACGTTTGAATGTTGAAGACGTTGGCTTCATAACTAGCCAATGCATCTGCGTCCGTAAATTGATGCCACGTCCAGTTGAGATTGCCAGAAATCACATATTGGAACCACTCTTCTATAGCGACCTCTGCTCCAGGTGCATAGACAACGAACTGCAGATCCTGCTCTGCACCGTTGTAGATCACGCCAGGGTGCAGCATTGTCCCGTTGACGATCCATGGAGCATAGAGCTTGCGTATGGCGTCCGCCTGTACTGAGGACAGGCACCCGGGACTGGTGGAGTTGTTGCTGCACAGAATTGGCTTGTAGTCCAATCTACAGGCGAGAGTGTCATCCACTATTCCGTCAGTTGCGCCGTCGAGATGGTCGCATTGGCGCAGTACCTCTTCGTGGAGGAGAGCGAATTGCTCCGAAGTGATGTACGTTGGAGCAGTCGGGTCGTCCCTCGCTAATAGCTTGAAAGCGCGTGCTTGGAGGGAACCCTGGCCGTTCCAGTTGATCACTGGAGCTCCAGTGACGACGCCATCAAACTGTTCCGGGAAGTCCTGAACTGCCTTCCAGCCTAGACGTCCACCGGCCGAACACCCTGTATAGTATGATTTGCGATGTGATTCTTTGTAGAATTGTTTTACGACGTCCTTGCCTACCACTGTGCCAGTGTAAAGTGCTCGATACACAAAATCCTCAAGGACGTCGGGAGCGTTGTAGAAGGAGGCAGCAGAGGTACCGTTATGTCCGTTATCTGTTCCGATCGTGGCAAACTTGTTCTGGGTCCCGAACGAGAGGTCCGCATACTGGACGCCTGGTATAGTTCAGCGAGGTTCAGATTCTAAGTTCAAATGTCACAGTCGCAGCCGGAGATCAAGTTGAGGCATTGTGCAACACTAGATGGAATCGAGAGTGAGTGAGCTTACAGCCATTCGTGTTCCCATTTCCCACGGCCAGAAACCGTCCATTCCAGTCCTTTGGCAACCACGCTTCCATGAAAATGCGACTCCCTTTACTACTCGTAGGGACCATGAGTGAAACACGACATAGATCGACTGGGATCGGTCCGCGTGGGTATTGCAAACAGCTGGCATCCACGCCATCCGCGGTGAGGTTAAGTTCGGTTCCGCCCGAGACGAATTTGGCAAAGTTGACCTTGAAGCCAGGGTAGTCTGGGAGCGCGAGGCTGTTGGCAAGCTTCGCACATTCTGTGTCGAAACTCGTAGGGGAAGGAGCTGCAAATGCAGCACCCGAGAGGACGAAAGGAAGAAGAGAAAAAACGAGTGACTGATGCATAACGAATGTGGTAGGCGTTGCTGAGAACGTGCAGTTCTGTTTGAGAGGCTCTCAATCCCCTTTATAAGACTCGTTGTCGCCATGTGGGATTCAGCATAATGAAGCTCCTTTCTTGTATCCCGGTTGGACGCGTTTCATTCTTGCCTAAAAGGGAAATGGTAACTGACTCGTGGATATATGTCACGTGCAATGAACGAGCGGGCAAATCAGCGACAGACAAAGCTTGGACGCTTCGCTCCGGCACATCCGAGCTTTTGCGAAGTGCGTTACGAGCCCAGCAGGGCCAGTGCTTTGTGCTGGGGAGGAAACACTCTGCGATGTTCGAATATTCGAGTCTGCCTGCAGCGGCGATACTTTTCAGCCTGGGGGTTAGTTCAACGGGCTCGACGGCAGCGGGCGGGCCGCCCTCGAAACGTGGAGTCAACGCTATTCGTGCGGGTGCATGGGAACTTGTTCAAATGCTGTACAAAGTCGCCCGAGTGGGGCGGAGCACACAGCTGCAAGAAGACCCCGTGCAATGGAGTACGACGTAGGCCAGGGTTTTGGTAAGAGCGAATGTACTGCGATTGGACGGGGATGCGATTCCTGCGTTAGGCTGCATCTGGATTCTGGAGGACGCATGTCGTGGGCTCATGCATACGTCTTTGACGTTACGAGGGTGGCTGCTCGGCGGTTGCCTGCTTTTACTTTTGAACCCCCACTTTGAGCAATCATGTACTGCGTCCTTTGTGTCACTCGAGGAGAAAAAAGCAATTACACAGATCCAGAGCACTCCGTTTCCGTAGCGCTCAAGTCTGGACACATGAATCGAGGTTATGACAGGCCGAGTTATACAGATCAGACCGAAACGAAACTTCTTCTTGTTTGATAACTCCAGGAACTTTTAGTGTGGCGTATTCTTTGTCGTGTCTTCCTTCGTACTACGCTGATATTGGTTGCGCAAAATTGCCAAATGGTTTCGGAAATACGGCACCTGGGTGCGCGAGCAGGCCTCAGCAGCTTTGACCAAAGGAGCTCCTCGTTTGTCCGCAGGAATTTGCGTAGAGTAAGGCTCGTTGTTGAAGAGCATGCTGCGACCACGTATGAAGTCGATCCCCTCAGTGAAGCCTAGCTGCCGAGCTTTTGCCAATGGGGTGCAGTTGTTTTTGTCTCCTTGATGCACATTGATCCGATTATGTTGAACCAATCTGTGCATTATGTCGAAATTCTGCTTCTCCACAGCATACCAGAAAGGCGTCCGACCCATGCGGTCTGGTACATCAGCGGCAAATTGATGCGCCAAGAGATGCTTGACGGCATCCTCGTTGCCAGAAAGCACAGCAAGGGTGACATTAGATCTCCCAAAGTCATCAGTGTCTTTATCAACGCCTTTCATGAGATAGCATAGACGGTCCACGAGACCCGCATGGCCGTGCTGTGCAGCGCATGCTAAAGCGGTTCGGCCCACGGAATCCCGTGCAAATGGTTGCCGTGTAACGCAAACATTAGTGTCAGGGTGCCGAATATTCAAGATCATTTGGCAGATGCTTGCATGTCCCATTGTTGCGGCTATGTGAAGGGGTGTTGCACCAGCAACAGTGGACTGGTCGATGGCGGCACCTGCGAGTAGAAGTGAATTGGCCAGGGTATGAATGCCATCTCGACAAGCCTTGTACAGAGTACTACGGCCAAGGACGTCCTGATGCGATCCATCCGAGGGAGAAAGGTCGTAACCGCCGTTGCCGTCCGACGCCATCAGGTAGAAAGTGCGCCCAAGGCAGTCTTGTTCGATTGAGTTGAAGACGTGTTCGGCGAAGGCCTTATGCCGTAGAAGTTTGCTTGGGATAAACAGAGGGTAGTGACGCATGGCTTTTGGAATAGACGAGCTGAGCTTGCTGTCATCTAGAATGCGTGCGGTTCGAAGGTCCGATAAGAAATGGTCCTGATTGAATCGAAACCTTTGTATCTCGCCCTCTGTCAACATGTCTGGGTTATCCATGAAGGCCTGCACTTGAAGGCAGTAAGCTAGGCCATGATGACCAGCCTTTTGGAACATGAGACTTCGCTCGCTTATCGCCCCGACAGTCTCATCAATGGTGGCGCTTTGGAGTAGCATCATTCGATCAGGTTGTGAGGGTGAGAGCGTAGCGTCGAGTAGAAGAGGAACCCCCAAGTAGTTTCTCAGTAGCTCATCGGTTACGAGCTTTGAAAATTCCACGTACTTCAGCAAGACTGCGTTGAACGAATTCGCGTAACACTGCCAAACAGTGCTCTCATCAATGGAGAGGATCATTCCCTGAGCTAACGCTCTCAACTCTTCTGTAGCCATTGATGCCATGATTCTGACTGAATATAGTAACAATCTGGTTCCGCATGTCAGTAGAATCCTGGAATAAAGGTCGGAAACTGACCCCTTGTGCTCGATCTCTCCCTGGATTATATGAGCTGTACTTTGTTCTGGAGCATTCCACATGAAAGTTGACGGTAAGAATGGTGTCTCTTCAGCCTCTAGGGTATACATAGGGCCAAGAGTCTCACTTTGAGAGAGGAATGACGGCTCGATTTGCGGAATGTTTTCGAATGGCTGTGTTGAGATGGAAGAGCACCGCTGCTCCTTCGCAAGCAGTAGCTCAGAACATTGCAAGTTCCTTTGTATACACCGTTTACATCTTTTCTCAAAAGAATGTGACGAGCTTGGTTCGCACTATCTCCTGTATCAGTTACAAGTTCTTCTTTAGAAACGATACCTCGTGAAATCATGGATGCTTTACTTTCGCTTTGTCCTGTCTGCAGAAACGACATTTGAAGTAATCCAGAACTCGCTTCTTCCGAAGGTATTGTTTTGGCATCGTGACCCATAAGCTGGTTGCGGAAAATCACGACGAGGCTTTCACACCTCAGATAATAACTTGATGGAACAAGCTCTAGACGCGAAAGTGTGACGTGGGTCAAATTGTTGGTTGGACTTGAGGCGGTGACAGGGTTGCAGGCCGTGCCAGACTTGGCCAATCGCAGACACTTCGCTCTGGACGGAAGCTAAACTCGCATCCCCGAGTGCGCATGTTGTGCCGCCTGCAGCCAGAGAGATTGGACACCGATTACATTACTGTGGGGTGCGAGCCAGCCTTCCATTGGCAACTTAGTTTGCAACCCGCGACGCCTGAAGATCCGATACCTCACATTCATCCTGCGGGGAACTCGGATGGACAACCGATGCCCCGGACCAATCGCAGTTGTTCGCACTGCGGGCGGTGATCTTGACTCTCGATGCATGTTCGAGGGAGAATTGCTCTGTAGGTATGCCCTTGCAACCGGTGGACCACACTCGTTCCTTCTTGTTCGCTGCTCGAATTGTATCGAGCAAATCGCACACAGAACGCACTGCGCTCCACGGTTTGCATTGTCATGGCGAGGACGGAAGAAGGTGCATGCGTGATGAGCAAGGACATTACCCCTTCTAACTATTTTCAGATCATGGTGGAGGCGCTGTAATCTGTTCTGTTGCCAGCAATCATATAAGTAGTACATTGGAGGCTCAACGGATCACCTTTCGATCCAAGCTTAACTTCTTTTTGCGCTTTCCATCATTCTATTCAGAGCGGTAGAACACTCAATCAGCACTGGATCAGGCATCATTCATCATAAGATACACTCGTGGGCTGACGTACCTGTCTGCACGACCAGACCTGTCGCCATGCTATTCACCAGAGCCTCCACTACCAACCAAAGCCTTGCCTTTAACATTTTGGAGATCGTTTTTATGGCTCTGGCCTTAAAAGTTGCCCTCATAGCGCTGATCGTGGCGATTCTGCCAGTATGGCGACGCTGGTGCCATCGTCGCCGCCAACGTGACGTGCATGAATTGGAGGCGTTTGAAACTGATGTGAGTTACCAGATTTGTCGAATCAGATCATCTTGGCAACTGACATCAATATGCTAGGGGGATCTATCGTCGAGCACACGAACCAGTGTCGAGGAAACAGCCGCTCAAGAGGTTGACTTCGATATCTATGGGTAGCTAGTACTAGTAGCTGATTGGGCAGTCGTTGAGGTCGAAAAAGCATCTGTCGCACGAGTATTAGCTCTAGCAATGGCATCTTCCAGACGCACAATTTCTTACATGTCACCGTCCTGCTGTTCCGCATGCGTAGCGGCACCGGTTCCAACCGTAGATGGGCGAGTTCTACAATGGGGCTAAAGCGAAAAACCTTAGGAGCTGACACCATATTGGCGATGTAGTGAGGGAATGCGGAAGCATTCAGTAAGGATAAGAGGTTTAGTAGTGGTTGGGAATAATGACGACATTGCCAAGCGCTAAAAGGTTGAACATCGACTCCATAGATCCTTTCAGCTCTGATACGAAAATCAACGTACTATCATTCAAGAGTCCTCGTTCCTATTTCCTTGAAACCAGTTTAGCATATGCGCCATTGAAGACCTAAATGATGCACGTGATACATTCGATTTCTATATTGGGTCTAGTCTCATTTCCCAATGCCGATCGGAAGCTGACACGAACGTCTTCCCAGTTTAACATAGTTATAAAAGATGTCCCTATTACTTTAACTCTCTCTCGATGAGAATTACACAGCAGTGATGCCATGCTTTCGCCGCCATGTCCTACCTTCACCCTGCCCATGATCCGCGGCGAAGCCGGAGCCGCCGCCGACGCTCCAGCGCGAGTGATCACGAAGTGGCCTGGTTGAAAGTTCGCCGGACTGGTGAACATACTGATGTCAGTCCATTTCGACGCACGCTAGAGCGAGATGAGCTCTGTACTCAGTGCAGAAGCTTTGATATAGAGCGCATCATCGAGACACACCAGCACATTCCGTCTTCCCAGGGCCATTTTATTGCCTATCTCGAATTGGGCTCAGATTCTGCATGCAAATTTTGTCGCTTTCTCATGACTATGCAGATTGCAGTTCCTCTTCGCGGCTCAAAGCGCTTGGATGAGAAGCAAAAGGCCCCTCAGGAGCAAGGGTACCATCTTCGCGCGTTCAGCGCCACGTCGTCGTTTCAAGAGTTCTTTTTGCGCCCCCCAAATCGCAAAACACCCCAATCAGGCGACACAATGCTGGCTGTTGTACCTAACGGTCTCTTTTCCGATAAAGAAAGCCATAAAAGCTATAGCGATACCTTCAGCACCGTGGGATACATCCTACCCGTTGCCTATTCTTCCCGCGCTCCTTGGTTAACAGGCCGTCGACTCCACCCATCTCGGGTCAATTTTCCTCTGGTACAGGAGTGGTTGCACTTTTGTCACAAGAAGCATAGCTGTGCTATGCGCTACTCTCGTCCGGCCAAACTCAAAATAATTGATTGTAAAACCATGGAGATTGTCACGGCGCCACCCAATTGCAATTACTTCGCCCTGAGCTACGTCTGGGGAAAGCCATCAGCAGCCACAGAGGGTCTTACACCCTCACTCCTGGAGCCACATTCGACCCCGGAGGTCTTGCGAAACGCGGCCCCAGTTGTGCGCGATGCCATACAGATAGTCAAAAATCTTGGGAAGCGTTATCTGTGGGTGGACAAATACTGCATTCCTCAAGAAGATGCCGAGATGAAAACGAAACAAATCAAACAAATGGACCTGATCTATGAAGGCGCTTATTGTACGATTGTCGTTGCTGCTGGGGAGAATGATGCCTATGGCATACCTGGGCTCAGCCGACCGAGACTTGTACAGCCCTCGTGCAGCATTGGGAACACCGAGTATGTCTCAACGCTCCCGGATCCGCAGATGGAAATCCGGAGGTCGGTATGGATGACAAGAGCATGGACATATCAGGAAGCTTTCTGTTCAGCTCGACGGCTGATTTTCACTGATCACCAGGTCTACTTTGAATGCAAAACCATGCATTCGTGCGAGGCCGTGGAGATACCGTTGAATGTTCTTCATTCTCCAGATTATAAAGCCTTGCGAGATCACGTGCGACCGGTGCTATTTCGCGATGAGTGGCAGCAGGGCACGCATCGCTTTGGTCCAATATCTGCATTTTGGAGCTCGGTGAAACTCTATTCTAAGAGAAGAATGACGTATGATGCAGATTCGTTGAACGCGCTTGAGGGTATTCTCCGTAGGTTCCAGTCGAGTCCCTCCTTCGTGTACAACATCTTTGGAATTCCGCTGCACACTCAGAATAGAGAGGACAAGGGTCATCTTCTGGAATCTAGCCTCTTCGTTCGCGGACTATCATGGTCTCACTCTGAATCGCCACGCCGTCGCAACGGCTTCCCAAGCTGGTCGTGGGCCGGATGGGAAGGGGTGGTCGAGCAGCAAAGACTGTTCGGAAGCACACGGTACGATTCGAAAGTGAACCTGTGGGTTCAGCAAAGGGATGGGGAGAGGCTATCATGGCAAGCATTCTGGGATGAGTTCTGGACGTCTGAAGGGAAGATGGCGTGCCTCCAGAAATTCGGATGCGTAGTAATGGAGGCCGACATGTTCAAGGTTCAGCTGATCAGACGGGACAGTCTTAAGACAGATAGGCAAGCTTACGTCGACATGGTAAATCCCTACGATCAGTCGAAATATGCGACAATACTCTTACCACAACATCTCCTGCATTCATCACGAGTGGCTACCGATCTTTGGGACTGCATGGTCCTTGGTAGAAAGGGTAAAGTCGGAGGTCATGATGTCATGCTAATACAGTGGGACGTCGATACTGCAGAAAGGGTCTGGGCTGGAACTCTGTTCACGCATGGACATCGCCACGGACCCCTTACAGCGTGTTTACCTCCACTGTTGCGAAGGAAATTCAAGCTCAAATAGTCCATTGGTGTTCAATTCTTCGTTACTTTTCCGGTGAAGAAGGCAAATCCAAGCGCCAGTTCTATCAACGTCATTACGGGATGGAAATTGGCCAATCGTCGATATTCACCCCACGGGGAAGAGACGGCACCTCGTCATTATTGTATGACAGGCTTGATATCTCTGCCGCCATTTCCACGGTTATGTAACGTCGGTCACAGTTCCAGCCAACATCAAACGGACTTCGAATTGAACCCGAAATACGAAGCAGGCGCACAGCTCCAACGTCCAGCCATTTTATCTCCAGCCGCGCCGTGCGACCGCTTCCATCCCGATGGGGATACATCGATTGCGGAATACACCGACACGAGTAATACTCCGCTACCACGATACGGCCGCCTCGCTTCCCCTTGTCCCCACCGTAGGGCAAACCACGCGCTCCACCCCGACGTTCCTCACCTTCGCTTCCCGAAGCCTCAACTTGACAACCAGTTACGCTAAACAATCTTACCTCGAACAAGCAACGATCGCCAAGCCCGGACTATGCGCCCCAATCACCGCCCTCGTGTTTCATACCTCGGCGCTTTTTGCTATTACCAAAGGGGCTGGTCCTTGTGCCGCCCGCATGGTCGCGGCTACAACACGTGGATCACCTGGTCCACGGATCAGGAAGGTACCTGATCGTCCCAACGTGTTCGCTTCACGTTGCACGGTTGTAGGAAGAGGATTGGATATGGGGGCGGGACGACCCGTATGGACGAATACGATCTGCGCATGGAGTGCGGGTGGGAATCAAGTTCGCAGGTCGTAGTAAAAACGGCGAGATGTATAAAGCGGACCAAGCAGGCTCAGCAAAAGCTTGTCGACGCTGCAGCCTGTGCACACATCTCTCCCTACAAGCTACCTGCCTTTGCATTTCAAGATGAAGGCTTCCATGCTCCTCGCAGCCGCGCTGCACATTGCCTCAACCTCAGCGGCCGTCTCCGGCTTCGACGTCTCGCACTACCAAGGCACAGTCAACTTCGCCGGTGCATACTCGGCTGGTGCTCGCTTCGTTATTATTAAAGCGACAGAAGGCACCTCGTACCAGGACCCCAAGTTCTCGGACAACTACGTCGGTGCTACCAAGGCTGGTTTCATTCGTGGCGCATACCACTTCGCCCGCCCGGATGGCGCATCCGGTACCGCTCAAGGTGCTCCACTCACCCTCATGCTATGAAGCTAGACTTACTGACGTGAATGCCAGCCCAGTACTTCCACTCTCACGGCGGCGGCTGGTCCAAGGATGGCATCACGCTTCCCGGCATGCTCGGTACGTCATCCTTACCCTAAAAGCTCAAGTCCTTCTCCTCACGTTTCCAGACATTGAATACGGCCCTACCTCGACCTGCTACGGTCTTTCTGCCACCGCCATGGTGAACTGGATTACTGCTTTCGTGAACGAGTACCACGCGCTCACGGGCCGGTACCCGTTGATCTACACGACGAATGACTGGTGGACCACCGTAAGCCTTCTTTCGAGCACTTGATTGTAGCGACAGATGCTAATGACGGGATTCTCTAGTGCACGGGCAACACCAAGAAGTTCAGCACCACGTGCCCGCTCGTGCTGGCGCGATATGGCAGCTCGGTTGGCACGATTCCAGGCGGCTGGCCGTTCCAGACGATTTGGCAGTTCAATGACCAGTGAGTTTGATCGCAAATTGCATGAGAGGTTTTTTTGCTGACACGGTTTTAGTTATGCGTATGGAGGCGATTCAGATACCTTTAACGGACAGTTGGCGAACTTGAAGAAGCTTGCTACCGGGTAAATGTATCACTCGAATTATGGTGAGGTGCTCGTTGGTATATATCTCTGGCTGTCCAGCACTATCACTAAAAGAGACTAGCGTCTCGCCTAGTGCTAGTGCCTTGGCACTAAGCTCAGTATTTCCGTAGCTCTTCCCACTTAGCTAAATTAGCTCAACAAGCTTGTGTCACCACACCTTTTGTACATTGCATTACGTTTTGATCCCTGCACACGGCGTGTATTGCACTCGTGAATGTGCGTTACGAAGACTGCAAAATTTATATTTTTTTCGATGCGCTTTGGTATATAAGCACACTAGTAATGCTTTGATGAACATTTTGCGCCCAATCTTGAAGAAACGGTATCATGATCTGAATTTGGACAACATGCGTGAAAAAGACATGCGTTTCGCTTGCTTGGTTGTGCAATTGGTGCTCGTCTGGCTCGCTGTGCCAACCTCAGGTACAATCAATGGTGAAGCGGGAGGTGTTGATGAAGAGGAGCGAGGAGACGTCGGCGAGTATGGTGATAGGAAGTGGGGATTAACTGGACTCGGAGCCGTCGTTGGTGATGTCACGCCCTCGAGGGACGCATGCGGCGAGACCAGGATACTCCGTGGACGAGAACTGTTATTGAGGAGACTTGCCGTAAGGTCCTTTGGCAATTCTGCCTTGAGGGTCGCAGCACCTTCTGGCTCCCATTTTGAGAATACCTCTCTTATTACGGTCATAACAGATATATCCCGTGATTGCGTCTTAGAGCCAACGCGCTGCGTGATTCGAGTAACTTGCAGGGGTGATGCTTGGTACTCCAACAGCAGTTTGTAGATCTCGACCCAATCTTGCAAATTGACTTTCCGATTGCTGGTAGCGATAAGAGGGCCTAAATCTTCATATACATGACGAAGAGCTTCTTGCCAGAGCGAACCATCTAGAGTAGCGGATTGGAAGGGCTCCATTGAGTCCACTTCGCGTTCCAACATCATTGAAAGTAGTCGAGGACTTCCTCGCTGTAGGAGAATAATCGGGATAGCTGTGGATGACAGGTTGCTGAATGTGATGATCGCGTGCAAATCGGCACCATGGCAAATCAAGTGCTCAAGGATATCGTTGTCGCTGCGCCAACTTGCGTCGCGATCTCTACCAAATCGCTGATGACAGGCTTGAACCGTCTCTTGCCATGTTGTCTTCTGCCCGTCGCTGGAATCTGCGATTGCGTTCGGATCTGCACCGCAGTTCAAGAGCAACTTACAGATTCGATCGTTGGGTGTTCTTGAAACAGCCGTGCGACCGAGCAAAAAATCCAATTGCTGCTGCTCTAGAGCTGGGTAATGTTTCTCAGAGTCTTCGATCTGGTACTTTACGTATTTCTCCAGGTCATGTCTTATGGAAAGTGCAATGAACATGGGTCTTCGCGGATGAGTCTGGGAGGCCTTGTTGAACATGGTATGAGAGTGAATCCATGTTCCAACTTTGTTGTACTTCTTCCAATGAAACCATGCGGTGTTCTCAAGGTCGTCCAAGATAGCAACCAACGGATTCCCGCTTTTTTCGGCTTCGCAAGCGTAATGTAGACACTCCTTAATGAGTGACCAATACGTCACGTACGCTGAAGGCCATGAGCCGTAACTTAAAATACTGAAGACACGCTTCAGTTGTGCTAATGACGCAAAAGCAAGCGCACTATGCGCGTTGAAATCGAAGACTTCACTACCGAGGTAAGGACGGAATTCATCATTGATATCGGGTTTATCGAAAAAGTCTTTGACGGTTCGATGCATGAATTGTACTCTTCGCACCGGTGTGGGGTACGGGTTCGCAAACATGAGATTCTCGAGGCAAGAATCGTCGTTGACGTACGTTGCATCATGCGTCTGAAGATTGCTTTCGACGAGGCCGAGGCAACGGCTTTGAATTTTGCTCTCAATTGCTTGACATCTTGATGAAACCTCGTCGTGCGAAAGTCTTGATGGCCAGCATTGAATGAAGCCTTCTACATCGAATTCATCGGCGATCGAAACGACAAGTGAGGGCAGTGGACGGCGAGAGTGTTGCACGATCTGTATCAGCCGAAGGGCTTGCTTAAGGTAGAGTGGCTCGATGCGCTTTAGCATGTAGATGTACAACTCCTCGAGTTCCTCGGGTAGTTGCCGTAAGCGCCCCTGTAGGTCTGCAATGTGATCGTTGTTTGTCAGGCCTGTGAGTAAAGAGTTGACGACTAGTTTCACCCAGAGAAACACGCCACTTGACTTGTCCACGATCTCTTCCACAAGGAGCGGGGCTTCATCGGGCTCGGCAACTTGTAGTCTCTTCATACCTGGACTTTCTTCGAGACGTGAACGGACATATTGTTGGATGTCGCGGCGTGTCAAGTCCTGAAGGACCAGGCCGGGACAAGTCTCGAATGCGTTCATAAAGACGGGCCATGGCCGACTTGAGATGCAGAGCTTAGTCGAATGCGAGGCTGCCACGGTTCTGAAGAGTTCAATGATCTCAGTATGGTCACCATTGAATTCATCGGCTCCGTCGATAAACAAACACATCTTCAGCGGGTATTCGGTCTGGGTCGTAACCCGTATGATTGCGTCTTTGAGTTCTTTTCGATTGTTGGTGACGGGTAAACCATGGAGCCCATTCTTTTCGTAGATTGAGGACCTCCATTGTTCAGGATATGCGATGGGTAACAATTGCGGTTGTTGATCCAATATTTGGAGGAGAATGGAACGCATAAGCCCGTTCTGCGATTTCTGGATATCTGTTCCCGCATACCAGAAAAAGAACCCGGCCGTGACGATAGTCTTGTTTTGTGACCAATTTTTCAAGAGTTCCCGTGTCTTTCGCTGGTCAAAAAGATACTTCATAAGGCAAGACTTCCCTAAAGTGTGGTTAGTAAGTATGTCCTTGGTATGGGCTCACACTAGGAAGGCTAGTCCCCCCCATTCTCCACTCAGCCCCCTGTATTGGGGTGCGAGGCGGTGTTTATAAGAAGACTATGCTTCCTACAGTACATACATACCTGAGCCTGGTTTTCCACGAATCCAATACATCCCCGATCCAGTCTCGAGCCACTGAGCAAAACTATCCCATGTAGCATTTTCAACAGGCGGTTCATACACCCACTGCAAAGTCTTTTTGTGTGCTTCGGCAATATCCTCTAGTCGCTCTGTCATTGCTGCGAAGTGAAGCACGGTTCGAACACGATATCTGAAAGTATCCTTTCTCTCTTCATCTTTTTCAATGCTCTCTCGTATGCTTCTTAGACGATCGTTTTCGATATCACCTCCCTCAGCGAAGGCATCTTCTCGTAGCTGTGCGAGAGCTGGGCTCGTTGTCCTCCTAAGATGCCAATTGGAGCCGGTCACCGTCTTGTCTATCAAATGTATCGCCTGTATGATCTCCTCGGTGGAGTCTTTGACGTTGCTTTTCACGACGTTGTCGACATACGTATGTAACTTTGCAACGGCTTCCGTTTGGCCGACAAGAATACCCTCTGTGAGTTGCCGATGCTTCCTCATCGTTTCGAACATATCGTTCGTCGACTTGTCCATTTTCTGCGAAAATTCTTTCTGGCGCTTGAACAATACATCGAGCTTGTCACTAGAGAATATAAGCGTCGTTAACAGTGCCCCCGCAACGTGAGAAGAGTATAATACCTGACATTTAACAAGATTTCAAACTCTGCTTCCTGTTTTACCATGTCCAATCTCTTCAACATCTCTTTCAGTTTATCCTCGTGCCAAACATTCGCAATCGCTAGTCGAAGAGTGTCCCATTTTCCAGAGTCTTCGTTTCTTTTCAACCTCGTCAAAAGATCCAATAGCTCGTTCGCCGCGCTTGTGCAATTGCTAGCCAATGCCTTCAGCCTTTCTGCCTGCTGCTTCGGGACGGCACCTCCATTGATGGGAAGCAGCGCCCGTTGTATGCCTCCGACACTATCCGAGAGATTGGTAGCGGCATTTTCGTAATGAAGGTTCGAGGTTCGGCTGCCAGTCCTGGACAATTCGAATACGACCCCGACAAGGTGAATGCCGACTTGAGCGAATTGAGTGATGTTGCCCGCTAGAGATACGGCGCTCAATGGGTCGAGCATGTTACGGCGATGGCAGAAAGCATAGTGAGGGGAAGAATCTGTGCTCTGATTAGCAGGAGGTGCCTTGGAGATGTTGTCAACCAACTCGAACTCTAGGCCACGCGCAAGGCTGCAGGAGGCCGCTCCCGCCTCGGCTGTGCATGGGGCCAAAAAGCAGGCGCCTATCAGCTGTTGAGGAACACATGGCAGGCATTGAGCGATGAATTGGAGTGAGGAGACCTCGCTGGAGCTGACCGGCTTAATTCATAGAACAGAATCTTCGTAGGAGGGCTCGGGTAGAAAATATTCATCGTGCGATACTATGGTTGAGGTGGACAGCTTCCACCGCGATGCGTCAAAAGGGATGAGGACTTGGCACCCCGCATCCCAGAGCGACACGGAAAAACCACGACACCTGCATCTTCCACTCGTCGATGCCACGTCTGCGGCTCTGGCGACTACATCTTCGCCTGCATCTGATGCAATCTCGTATATATATCCAGGGAATGTGACTCGGGCTCAGAGTTCACTATCGTACTGGCTTCTCATGCATTTGTCCAATATCACATGCATAAGACGATACCTGCTCCGCTTTACGTACACGCTCTACGTTGGGGTATAGCTCTTTATCAGGGATGCCGACTTACAAAGCACACACACCAGATATGTCCAACGGACATGACGGGAACAGCCTCAATTGTATTATATCGAAATGCCACCTCAGACTCAGGATACTCTTTAAAAGAATACGCTGAAATATGCTTTGCGCATGTGCACTAGTCCCAGATGTTATCTGGAGTGTCATAGCCCTCAGTCTTCCAAGCCGTACGGTAAACCTCTTCATTCATCCATCGATGATCTTCCGCAATCGCCGAGTAATCAAGATTTAGGTGTACCTTAGGTTGGAACTCTTTTAGTTGAACCGGTACATTATTGCCAATATCTGTAATATCCTTGCTTAAGGATGAGAAACTCGATAAATTTCCTGTCCAGCCCGCTTGGATGACTTGATCGAAATCTCTTGCCGCCTCATCAACAATGCCCTGACCTCGTTTCAGCATGTTGAGCGTTCGTTGTACTTCGACACGGCTATTAGATTTCGCAAGAAGGTCAATACCGGACGCTAAGAAATATATGCACATTGCCAAAGCGAATTGATCTTCCACAACCTGTTCAGCGAAGCCTTCGTCGTCGCGATGTCTGACAGACCCAAAATCAAACAACTTGACCTGGTTGTGGCTGTCAATCCCCATGTTGACTACTTTCAAGTCCCCATGCATATATCCGAGGTTTTCGAGCCATGCGACAGCACTAACAAGCTGTTTAATCCACGCAAAGCGTGTTGCTGTTGTGTTGATGCCCCAGACTTTTCTTGATGGCTTATAATACGGGAGAACAATACCAATGGGAAGTTTAGTCTGCAGCCTTTGGGCGAGGTTCGGGTGTTGGTTTTTAGCAAGGATGTCATAAAATTTGCTTTCTTTTTCAAAAAGGGCCAGGCTTCGGAGAGACATGTGCATTTACTCGTCTGTTTCGTCGGTAGGTAGAGATTTGGCAACCGGATATTGGAAAGGAAGCTTCACTACAACCCCATCCGACATCTCATAGACTATACCCTGCGACAGCCCAATGCTTAGGCATGTCGACGGCGGGCATTTGTAAGGTGTGTACCAGGCGTTATTGGGCATCGAGTCTGGGGGGATGGCCCAGCGAATATTGTTGGGTAACGATAACTCGGTGTTCTGTACTAAGTGAAAGACGGTGGAATCGAGGTTATACTTCAGTTGAAGTGAGAACAGCGTCTGCGCGAAGGATTCGTGGGGTAGCAACAGAGGAAGTAGCCAGGTGCGATAGCGTGGCGTTTGTGGTTGGCTGCTTAGGTACTCATCTAGTGCAAGGGTGACATGTGATGCATGCGCATCCAGCCCAGCCTTTTTGCACTGTTGCCTGGTCATTTTCTCAACCTCCTTTCCCTTGTCTGGTTGGATACACGAGTACGGCGATTTGGGTTTCGTTCTCTTTACCATGCGGCTTGTTTTGGGATCTAGTTTCGTCACTTTGTTCTATGAAGCGGCGTTTCAATTGACATGTTTTCGTCGTTTATACATTTGTGATGCTGTCGCTACCACCGTACCAATATTCGTGAACCTCATCCCTATGAGCTGACTTCCACCCGCTTACTTCCCTTCTAATTACCCAACTCTACGCAATTGCGAATACCTCAGTCGGCGTGACATCAAAACGCTGCCTCGGCGCAACAGCCTGGTTATAAATGGTCTGATTGTGTCCAGTGAAGTTGTATGCAGGTCTACCTCTCATCAGCGCTTTGCACGAATGTTCTCCCGCGCGGGAGTAACTCACCTATCCTCATATCCATCGTATAGGAAGCTGACATAGACATTCTGAGGACCTCTGCCGCTGCCATCGTCTGGCTTATCATCGATCTTGGCAGCGACGCCGTTATTGACACCCTCGAGCAGACGGCAATCTTGGAATAGCCCGTTGCTTTCCCCGTTGGAGCAGTACCTAAGCAATCGAAAAGGGTCAGTACTGCATACTAGCCATGTGAAAAAGATCGGCTCTCGCTTTTGCACTTTTCCCGGGGTATGTTGGCGAAAATCGAGCGAAGGAAGAGAGGAAATGAGCGTACGCTTTCACACCACCAATCTGTCCTGGGACTGTGGGAACTGTGACATTGAAGGTATAGTAGCAACCACCGCGCGCGCATCCGGCCTCCCAGTCCTCGATGTGCCATGTCCAGTTTTCAGGAATGTCCATTTGACGAGGGGCGATGGGATTTGAGATGGCCAGAGCTGGCAGGGTAGCAGCGAGGAGAAGCTTGGCGGAGACCATGGTGTATGTAATGTAAATAGATCGGATGATGTCGGGCTATTTGAGCGAAATCCAAGATGTGTAACGACAGTGCTCTTCCCAAGTTTGATTACTTTGAATGTATCATGGCTGGTGCCAGATCTGCATCTTTATATGGCCGTGAAGCCCTAGGCTGCACGTCATAGTGGCCAAATGCAGAGCCGTGCTTCCACCGAGACAATATTTAACCGAACCCCATCGAGTACCTTGCCAACCCTGCATGTGGCTAGCCGCCGACGCTGTCTGAAAGCTCCGAAGCTTGTCCTTGCCGGGCTCCGTATTCTAGTCCAAAGCTGGCAGAAAGTCCATGTCAGGAGTTGTATTTTCTTGGAAGCAGTGGATGTGATCAGCACTGGTGATGTGGTGTGGATTGAAGTGCGGCTCTGGCCGGGACTTTAAAGGGCCATACAAGTATACCGACCATACCCCGGATTCAGACGCAAAATGAATTTGTTTGCAGAGTGAGATGCTTGTTGGCTAGTGTGTAAAAGAGCGTCAGGTTGACTAGTCAATGCGAAGCATGGCGAGGCCCGTTCCCAATGAGGCCGAAAGGCCCGATTCCAGATGTAACACGAAGGCTGTGGCGATGCAACCGAGTTAATTACCTTGCTAGGGAGAAGTGGTATATTGTCAGGTGGTCATCTATTATCGTGTCACAGTGCACACTCATGGCACGGACTGGGCTGTTCGATGGTGGACTGATGCCATTCGGTGTAATTTCAAGAGTAAATTCCAATTGAGGATATTTCTCGAGATGCTGTAAAACTCCACCCAATGTAGAGACCTTCCCCTTGAGCCGTACATGCCTTTTCCGTCCAGAGCTTACTCCCGTAACTTTTGTATGCACAGCGAATTCGAGTTATCGTTCAAGAGCTGCCGCCGCTGCTAAAAACACCAACTAGACCCTCGCCTTCTTCGAGGCTCAACCCTTCATCCAAGATATCGTGTGCTGCGTTTACGACGTCGTCATCAATCCCAGACTCAAGCACGAGAGCGTCGCTGAACGCAAGTCGTGTAAGAGCTACCAAGTACTTGTGATGACCACCTTGGATCACACCGAGTTTCGACTTGAGGTCAATGTCTGGGTGAGACAATTTCAGATGAGATATTAGGCGCATTGTAAGGTTGATGCACATCACCGTGAGAGGCTGGGTTGGAAACATAGGTGAGCTGTACAATGTTGCGAGACAAGAGTCCAGGAAGTGGACGAGGCGTCCAACGCAACAGAGGTTTTGAATCACGCGGCATGACCCGCTTTCTGAGATACTTAGGTTGGTAAGGAGACGGAGGACCTGAATTCGTAGTTCCCAGAGCTGTTTCGGCGCATACGGCTCCGGAATCGAGTCAGGCGTCGAAGGATCTGGTAGAGCTTCGATAGACTCTGTAAGTAGCCATGACAGGCGCTCGATGATGATGTTCTCATTCTTCAATTGTTGCTCCTGACCGTCGACGGATATTGGCCCCAGTGTTGCTGCAAGAGCAGATGTGCCTAGGATCTGAAGCATTAAACTGAGATGAGGAAGTGGTTGCGACTTCTGGAGCAGCGTGACTGTAAAATCCAGGGAAACTGTTCGCCAGAATGTGGCAATAGCCTCGGGAATGGCAATGCAGCTCGTCGCAAGAGCATATAGAAGTTCGAGACAGTTGAGCACATCAATCTCACTGCAGGTTCTGCGCCTCGATTGCGGAAAAACGTCACCGACGCTTTTCTTTAGTCGTGAGAGCGTGGCCATTGGTGCTGTGATGAGGCTCGCGGTTGCCATGATGCAATGCGAAGCCCTTTCTGCGATGGCGACAGCAGTCGAAGAGGGCTCATATGCGAGAACAAATTGAAAGGCATCCAGGATGAGGTAGACAGGCGCATAAAACTGATCCTCCAAGCAACGATCCCAAATTTTGAGCAATGCATTGCATATACGCAAGGCGATTGCATGTGCGTCCTGTTCTGTGCTGCAACCAGACAATTCATCGTATATCGTGGAAGACAGCTTCTTCTCTCGCTGTGAAGGGAAGGTGTACTGTGCAAGAGCCTCGAGTATCCTATCCCCGCCATCGGACGAACGATGGTTGACAACCTTGTGTAAGAGTTGGAATCGACGGTCATCATGTCCAAAAGCGGCGAGGACTTCTTGAGCTCCAGTACTGTCCTCTTTATCGAAGCTCTGCTGCGCACTGGCGGGCTGGCGAGGTTCGCTCAATTGTAAGGCTGGAATAGGGCTCTGATGCATCGCCTCTCGTTTCCGCTTCCCTGGCTGCTTGGGGGTGGATGCCTTTGCTCGGTCTCGATTCTTCGTTGGAGATGCCATGACCATGTCATCATCATCGAAACCGTCCCGCATTGGAAGTGACTTTTGTCGACGTGGGGTCCCAGCTGGGCTGCCGGGAGGCTTTGCACGCGACGTGATGCCAGGCCTTGCATTTCGCTTGATCTGCCTGGCTCTGTCTGCCTCGCGCGCTGCCTCGTGCTCGAGGAACAGGCTGTTCGTCTGAGCCTGTTCGCGCTCACGTCTCATTTTCTCCAGCTCCAGCTTCTGCTTTGCCAGTGCGTCACCGTGAGATTGCTGCATCGCTCTGGTCGCTCGCTCGTTGTCTCGTGTGAGGGCGTCCAGCCTCCGCCGGACAATCTCCACCTCGCCAGACTTGGATTGATTCTTGGACTTCTCGCTCTGCAGATCACGGTTCAGCCTCGCCTTTTCTTGCTCGAGTTTCTTTATGCGCAGCAGCAGCTGGTTGGCATCTGCCTGCGAGCGCGCCGGCGGACCATCAATATCCATGGCGCCATCGTGAAGCCTGTGGGTCCGCTCGTCCTGGTCAGAAGGGTGGTGGGGTGCTACCGACGCAGCTCCCTCGTCGTCGAGGTTGATAACCTCGTCACCATCCTCGAGGCCGTAGTCGGACTCGTGGGCGTGGTCTGTAGCAGGCGCCTGGGTCGAGAGTATGGCCGTCTTCTCGAGCTGTTGCAGCGTGTTGGCGGGCAGGTCATCGAGATCGTGGTCGGAGAAGTCGAATTCATCGTCCTCGTCCATGGTTGCGCGTCTGGTGTCCCGGTGGCGGTGGTGGCACCGGCATGTCGACTCGCTGCGGTGCGGTGCGCGTCACTCGTTGCCGTGGCTGCCGTGGCGGCCGAGGGGCAGGCAATTGCCTTTGTGTGAGCGTGTTTATGGCGCGTCCGGTGTGGTGTTTTGGCGACGCCGGCTAGTTCACATGCAGGACACGACCCGGACTAAATCGGCGCGTCGAATGACGTCTCCTCCGCCGCTGGCCTCGCAACCAGGTTCAACTCCACACAACCATCACCGCGCACGCTCGTCGGCCGTTCTTTCTTCCACTCCCTCTTGCCGAAAATTAAAGAGCCTCTCGAAAAGCGCTCTTGCCCCCTTGACGGCCTTGCCCCCCCCTCGCCGCCCTTTCCCATCCGAACCCGTCAGCATCCAGTCCAACTCCGCTGTCGAATTTCTCCAGCACAATGGCCAAGCCAAAGAAGGACGTCAAGTTCCAGCACAGGGGAAGCAACGGCAAGATGCGGCGGCCGAGCACCAGCATGTCCGAAATCAGCGAAAACGCTTCAGAGCCTAGCAGTCCCACGCGCAATGGCGGCGCCGTGGGCAAACTGGAGCCTACAGTGCGTCCAGCGCATCCAGCGCATCCACCTCTGCAGCGCCCACGAAACTAACAGCCATGCAGGAAGAGCCTCCGCCGCAGAACGAGTACGAGAAGAAAAAGGCCAACTTCATCACCCGCACCATCTGGACGCTCATCATGATCGCAGGCTTCTTCTGGATAATGTTCGCAGGCCACATATACATCATCATAGCCGTCACGGCCGTCCAGATCATATCCTTCAAAGAGGTGATTGCCATATCGAACGTGCCCAGTCGCGCGAGGAGTCTGCGTTTCACCAAAGCCTTGAACTGGTATTTCCTCGGCACCACAATGTACTTTCTGTACGGCGAGAGCGTCATCTACTACTTCAAACACATTCTGCTGGTCGACAAGGTCCTCTTGCCGCTTGCTACTCACCACAGGTTCATAAGCTTCATGCTCTATATTATTGGTACGTATTCCGTTGCCTTGGCCTGACTTGTCCTAATGTATCCGGCAGGCTTCATCTTCTTCGTCAGCTCGCTACAGAAAGGCCACTACAGGTTTCAGTTCACCCAATTTGCCTGGTCTCACATGGCTCTCTTCCTTATTGTCGGCCAGGCACACTTCGTCATCAACAATATTTTCGAGGGCATGTTTTGGCTTTTCCTGCCCGTTTCCATGGTCATCACCAACGACATATTTGCGTACCTCTGCGGCATCACGTTTGGCCGCACACCATTGATCAAGATCTCGCCCAAGAAGACCTGGGAGGGCTTCCTCGGCGCGTGGTTCTTCACTATGCTTTGGGGTGTTGGGGTGGCTAACGTCATGATCCGCTATAAATACTTCATCTGCCCTGTCAATGTAAGGGTTTCCTCTGCATCACCCGCCACTCTCAAGCTCACAAGTTCTAGGATCTTGGCGCAACTCTTTGGACAGGATTGGAGTGCAAGCCGAATCCTGTGTTTCTTCCACATCAATACGCACTGCCGATGCCGTTGCCCGAGTGGATGCAGCTGCCAAACACCTACCTCATCCCGCCCATTTACTTCCACGTCCTGCTTCTCGCGACTTTTGCTTCCTTGATAGCTCCATTTGGTGGTTTCTTTGCGTCAGGTCTCAAGAGGACATTCAAGATCAAAGATTTTGGCGACTCGATTCCCGGCCACGGTGGAATGACGGACCGTATGGACTGTCAATTCATCATGGGATCAATCACTTTCATGTACTATTCGAGCTTCATCTCCATTCACACAACGACCGTTGGAGGCGTCATCGAGTCCGCGATCACCGGTTTGACACCTGAAGAACAACTCGAGGTTGTCAAAATCTTAGGAAAGCATCTGGTCGGCCAAGAGCTACTTCCACCGCAGGTAAGATTGACCCGGCACCTGACGAGAAAAATAGCTGACTCATTCTAGATACTTGATTTCCTCGGCGCGAGTTCTAAAAAGAGGTGATTTGAGATACTTCGACGTCAATGTGACTTGTGGACATTCGATCATGAGTTGAATAGTCGGAAGTAGCTTCGACATGCGCAACGGGCTCACTAGTATGAAGGGAACCCTCGGATGCAGTCACCGCATTCTCAATGACTGTGTCCGCATCCCTTTCCCATGCGTGAAGCTTCTGTTGGAGTGAAGCTTGCGTATAATTTAGCTTTATATACCCTACCCTCTGGGTCTCGAGGGTGCTTGTAATTTTCTAATCATCTTCTCTCGTGAACGATACGGCATGTGGTGCCACCAAAAAGAGCGGCATTGGAGGGGGAGTTTGTAGTAGAAACCATGCGTGACTAGCGAAGCAATCAACGAATTCCATGATATCTTACAGCTTCGTGCATGCTAAGCGGATGCAGTTGAGGTGAAAGCCATGCCGAGGGAAGCTTGTGCGCACGGGCCAACAAATCGGCATGTCCCAATTCTGCGCAAATCGGCAAGCTTAATACCACCAGCAATGGCATCGCAACCAGTTGTGCTCGATGGGCTATGGCGATGTCTGTGCCCGTCGTTTCAGACCTCGTCACTTGCTCTACGAGTAACTAGTCTCTCCCGCGCATTATGTTTGGTGTCGAGCACCCATCCGACCACGATCGCGCCTCCCGCTCGCACGCGTTCCCACTCGACGGCTCTCTCTTCTCCACGCTCTACGACGCCGAAACCTCCAATCTATGACCATCACCGCACTCCTAATCACAAAGCTAAAGCAGCTGGCCGAGACGGAGAACAGCTCGTACGGCTCTCGACATCGCAACTTTACGAGCTTTTAAGGAACGATGCTAGGAAGGGCCGCCATTGGGAGGTTTTTAATATTGTCAAGTTCCTTCTCAAGAATCGTAGAGAACGCCCGAACTCAGAATTATATTCTGCGATTCTGCGAAGCTATGCGAGCGCAGAGGGAGGAACCGCGGGGAAGCTGCACAAGGTGTTGGAAGAGATGGCGGAGGAAGGGATTCCACTCGATGAACAGGGTTGCCATAACGTGCTGGAGGCATTGGCTGTGCATCCAGACTATCTACTGAGAGACGAAATTTTAAAACGCCTTAGAGATAGTTGGTTTACACTTAATACCAGGGGACAGAATATGGTTGTTGCGGGATTGCTCAGAGAAAGGAGTTTCGAACAGGCCCTGCAACGAATCGACGAGATGGTCGCCAATACAACAAGAGTTGAACCTTGGGTGTACGACATGGCAATATATTTGCTGTTGGACCACGGGGAAGTGGATGAGGCATATCAGTTGCTGCTGATGCGGGAAAGCAACTGCCCAACCAGCATCTCGTACACGCTGTGGCAGACGCTTCTTGAATGTGCCAGCAATATGCAACAAGTGTGTATCTCATGAGCCGCTCGTTGCCGTTCGCTAACAGATTCTGACAGCCTGAAGCGGTCAAGCATGTCTGGAACACTCAAGTTGTGCACGGCTACCTCAAGCCTTCCAACGACACGTGCATCAACATTCTCAACGTAGCAGCGCACAGTGGGGATGCCAAGCTCGCAACAGACGTCTTCCGCGTCCTCGCTGAACGTGGAATAAAGTTCGACTTGCACCATTATGAGGCGCTGCTCGAGGCCTATCTCAAGGCCGAAGATCTGAGTTCGGCTCTCTCCATCGTCGTTGTCATGAGGGAGTCTGGCCTCAAAATGGACGAAGCTAGCCTCCATCCACTACAAGTCTTCCTCAGGCGAGACGAGAAACGCCCCATGCAAGCCTTTGAGATTTTACAAGACATGGAGCATAGTGGTCGGAAGGTCCCGACGGCTGCAGTCAATATATGTCTTTTGGCCTCGGTGCACTTGTTGAGGCTGGAAGAAGCGATCGAGATTTACAAAGCCCTCCATACCGTGTCCCGCGATGGCCCCACGACGACGACCTTCAACATTCTCTTCAAAGGATGTCATCAGGCGGGACGAAAGGCACTCGCCATGTTCTTGGCCTCTGAGATGACACAGCTCAGGCTCAAGCCAGATGCCCTGACATATGACCGGCTGGTACATGTGTGCTGTGAATCGGGTGACATCGAAGATGCCTTTGCGTACTATGAGGAGATGCGCAGCGAGGGATTTCACGGACGGAGGGGGATGTACAGGATGCTGGTGGAAAAGGGCTTAGAAGCTGGAGATGTTCGGACTATGGCACTGCTGAAGGACATGGAGAAAGCTGGCCATGTGCCGGACAGACATGCCGTGGCGGCTGTGCATGAGAAATTCGATGCGCAGCTCGAGATGCCTGGGTATGCGGGAGGTTCCGCGGGGCCACCATCGCTGGCCAGCGAATCTAGGTTAGAGGCTCCAGCCGTTCAGTCAGGCGCGTAGGGAATTGAGACGAAGACAGCTGCATGCATGGTGTGCCCGAGTGCCGAGAGAGCCGCAAACCGTTGCCAGCGATCTGCGTGACGTTGCTTGGCGATGCTTGACTGACAGGGATGACATCACTCGCCGTCGCGGCAACAGGCACGCAACTCCACGGCCTCGACACCAACACGACCCAACCTCACCTCACCTCACCTCACTTCACTTCACTTCACCTTACCCCCGCGCCAGCGCCAGCGATGTCTTTTATCGTCCAATAACCAACAGTTGCCCATACCCTCATGGTAAATACCGACATTTGTCAAATGTGGGCCGTGGTCTGATTCCGTGTCACAGGCTTCCCTCTTGCGCCAAATCGTCGCAGGGCCACGCGCCAGGCACCCCGAGGCCGGGCTTGACTTATGTTACGTCACCGATAACAGTATGTTCCCAGAGTCTTTGTGCAGTTTTGGAGTCGCCAAGCCAGAGTTTGGGATGCATGCGCTGTGGCCTTGCGGAAACTCTGTTCCACGGGCAGAGATACCGTCAAGTTTCATCGCTGACAGGCGCACTCACAGTCATCGCTACGTCTGGCCCGTCCGGTACCTACCCCCAACGCGTATATCGCAATCCCCTCGACTCGCTCGTCAAATTTCTCGACTCAAAGCACAAGGACAATTGGGCAATATGGGAGTTCCGCGCCGAAGGCACAGGCTATCCGGACTCGGAGGTCTACAACAGAGTATACCACTACCCATTTCCTGACCACCACCCGCCGCCATTTGCTCTCATACCAAACATCATGGCATCGATGCGAAACTGGATCAAAGGCGGAGAAGGACGGGTTGTGGTTGTGCACTGTAAGGCAGGCAAGGGGAGGAGCGGAACCGCAAGCTGCAGTTATCTGATTAGTGAAGAGGGGTGGAAAGTTAAAGATGCGCTCAAACGCTTCACAGAGCGAAGAATGCGGCCCGGGTGGGGTGATGGTGTCAGTATACCCAGCCAGCTTAGGTGGATAGGCTATGTGGAGCGATGGGCGAAGCATGGGAAAATTTATGTGGAGAGACAAGTCGAGGTTCTTGAGGTACACTGCTGGGGGCTACGAGATGGCGTCAAGATCGAGATTGACGGTTTTGTGAATGACGGAAAACTTATCAAGAGCTTTCACAAATTTACGCGATCGGAGCGCGAAGTAGTCCGAGGAGAAATACCAGAAGAGACCTTTACTCAGGTCGTCTCAGAGGTCATGAGTAAGAATGGAATTGGAAGGTCACTCAGCAAGAAAGATAAGAAGCGAGCAGAGAAAAGCACTGGAGAAACAGTCAAGACAGCAGAGACTCCAGCGCAGGATGACAAACACCCTGTTGAGACGCAGTCAATCGATACTGACGAGGGCATGGAGGGCCAGCTGGATGGCGCAAGAGCATCAAAAGAGTCGGAGGATGATCCAGGGAAAGGCGACGTCGTGTTTCGCCCTTCGAAGCGCATTGTTCTCCCTACCAATGATCTCAACATCGACGTGGAGAAGCGAAACAAGGCGGCTTTCGATCTCACCATGGTTACCTCAGTCGCACATGTGTGGTTTAACACATTCTTCGAGGGCAATGGACCAGAGCAAAACGGGGAAGCCGACGAGTCTGGAGTCTTTTCCATCACCTGGGAGGCCATGGATGGCATCAAAGGTAGCAGCCGCAAGGGAACACAAGCGTTTGACAAGGTTGCGCTAGTCTGGAAAGTGGTCAAGGACGAGCATCCTGGTATCGTCATCACAGAGCCGAAAGAAGGCGAGGCTGTCCAGCAGTCTAGCCCCGCGGATTGGAAGGGGCAAGCAAATGTCGCGCCTAGTGAGCAGAAGGACCTTGGGTTGAGGACGAGCAGTCCGTCGGACTCGACGGCCAATCTAAGCAAATCAAGCAGCGTCAAGAGCAGCAAATCAGTCGTCACGGCGCCCGCTGCCTCAACGTATGCTCCAGGATCCGCGCTCCACAAAGAAGAGGATCCAACAGCCGGGGTTCGTCCACATGGACCAAACGGCGAGCCGGACGTGACAGTGAACGATAACGGGAGCGGACCGTCATCGGCAATCCCCGCACAAGTGGGTCAACCGGACTTTGCAAGCGCGCAAACAGATGGCACTGTGCCCATTAGCCCCATTCAGGAGGAAACAGGACCACCGCAAGTCAATGGGTCGCAAAACGTCGTTCACAATGGCCAGTCGGGCGAGGAGCTCAAGACTGTCGTCGAGCACTCGCTTGGTCATGTCGCGAAGTCGACGAGCCTCAGCTCCTGAGCCGAGACAGGCGCCGGAGCCGACGGTCGGCTGTGTGACGGAGCATCAGAGTGGGGAACAGTTTCTGATGGCCCTGAGCCAATTGCAGAATCACGGCGTCATTGTTCACGATCCTTACTGGACAGTTCCCATTGCGAGTTTGTGATGGGAAAGACGAGAGAAAAAGTGAGGCGAACGGTCAGCCGAATGCGACTGATTCGAGGATCGGGTGCGGGTAATAGAAGGATTGCATGGCGCTGATGTCCAAGGTAGTGTCTCTGACGGGTTTCTTTTGTGTGGACGACTTGGCTGAGCGTATCAGGTACATGTGTCCCGGGCTGCATGTTGCAGTATGCATACATCTGGCGTTGGTGGCATTAGGAAACATAAAGGTCGAGTGGGCGAAGCGGCCAGTCTACTCGTTTTGTTGACATGTCTCTTAGCCTCCTAGATATACCATGCGGATCAGGTAGATAGTCATGATTACGGCCCAGTCGAATAACTACATGATGGATTCAACAGCTGAACGGTGAGGGGGTCACGATGCATGAGCGGTGTGCGATAGCCGGCACGGGTGCACGTATGAGCCTAGCACGGGCCAGCAGTCCTGACCGTGCAGCATCCCGTACCACGCTAGCGGCTACACACGACACACGAGCGGCAAGGGGTCCCATCAAGTCGAGCAAGGAAATCGGCGGAATCATCAGCAGCGATTGAACACGCCGTCGTGCAGGACATTCTTGCCGCCGATGACTGGCCCAGCAATGGCGTCGACAGCCTCAATATAAAGACCGACTCTTGGAGAGATTCCTATCTTTTCCATCTTTGCACACCCGGCCGCTAGAATTTGTCTTCGTTCACGTGGGGCCAGGAACGCATTGGCAACCAACGGTGCGGATCAAGTGGTTGCACAGCGCTCTGCTAAGCACTGACGAAAGCAAGTCATTGGCGCACCGAGATCGAGCGGGTGCCCTCACCGGTTCCGGGCGAGCATATTCGGCATTTCTACGGAAACAAAGAAAGTTGCCCGAGGACGACAGGCCAAGCGAAGGTATCTTCTGCAGTCTCTCATGGTGCTAAGCTGATGCTAATCAGCAATTTAGTGCCGGGTCAATGCTCGATCGACTGCCTCTGACATTATCTGGCTTTCTGTGAGTAACTCGGCATAGTGCCTCCTCAACAACAAACAGACGCCTTGGAGTCA
Source organism: Polyplosphaeria fusca (assembly GCA_010093805.1). Lineage (NCBI taxonomy): Eukaryota > Fungi > Ascomycota > Dothideomycetes > Pleosporales > Tetraplosphaeriaceae > Polyplosphaeria > Polyplosphaeria fusca. The sequence continues at coordinate 123,121 of ML996181.1, forward strand.
GCGTCACCGGCCAGCTTCATGGACAAACAGGGCGTGAAAGACCCAACAATCTCCCACCCGACCTCCAACCCGACCTCCACTCCTTCTCCCGCAAAGACATCCAAAGCAAAAGTCGCGAAGCAAGCGTCCACCACTTCGTCCACGTCCACATCGCAGATAGTCCCGACTCCTTCGACCACTTCCTCACTTGAAGTAGAGGAAGACATTGTCCTCGTCCACGATTCCAAAATGGAGGAGTCGCAAGAAAAAGCGACCGAGGCTACTCCTGGGGATGACGTGACGCAGCAGCATGTGCAAACCGTGGTTCGTGCACAGGAGGGAACTGGTGCTGGGGATAAAGTTGATGAGCGCGAAAAACGACGAAAGAAGAAGGCCGCTCTCAAGAAGTCAGAAAAGAAGAAAGCAAAGTCCAAGAAGAAAAAGAGCAAAAGACGCAAAGATTCCAGCGATGACAGTTCCAGTAGCTCATATTCGTCCGACAGCGACAGTGAGAGTGACTCTGAGACCGAGAAAAGGCGAAGGCGAAAGAAGAAGGTCTTGAAGGTCAAAAAGATCGAGAAAAGTAGAAAGCAAATATCTTCGAGCGAGAGCAGTTCTGACGAGTCTGTATCGTCGTCGTCATCGTCGTCGCCGTCCTCATCATCAGATAGTGAAACTGATGTTGAAGTCGAACGGAAGTCAAGAAAGAAAAACAAGGCGCTGAAAAAGAAGAGCAGGAGGGAGTTATCAAGTGACAATACCTCGGATACCTCGTCATCGGAGAGTGAGGATGATTCAGAGCTCGAACGAAAAAAGCGCAAGAAGAAGAAAAAGAAAGCCAAGCAGAAGTCTGCGACGGAGAATGCTACGCTACCCACAGAAACCCCACCCCCGGCACCTATTGCGCCAGCTGCACCGCCGACGGCAGCGAGTACGACATCCACTGCCGACCAATCTGAGGCTACAAAGCTGCAGCAGAGGCTCGCTCAGCAACAGCTTGCGATGATACTAAGCAGCAATGTGCCGCCGCCGGTGCCCGCTCCTCCTCCCCCGCCGCCAGAAAAGAAGAAGAAAGGCAAGCTTGAATATAAGCGGTTGGACCATGTCTGGGATTGTACGTATACTTTTAGCTCCTTTCAAGTTTTGTTGAAACATTCCCGGGCGTCATTTAAGCATCAGGCATGAGCTCTTGGGGAAAATACAACGAGTGGGGACGTATAACTCCCAAAGGAGCGGCTAAACTATCCATGAACAATCTTTGCTAACCTCCCTATTAGCAAAACTGAGAGATTACAAGCTTACAGAAACTGTGGAAGAGAAAAAGGACGAGTTTGACTGTGTGAGTCTTCAGCCAAGCTGTTTGTAGTCTTCTGGAAACTCTCACGCAGCCTACCATCATTCAGTATTCGACTACTGACAACATACTAGGTATTCGCGGTCCGAAGGAGGTTCAACTACGAGAATCAATACACACAAACCTACCTCGATATCAAATCCAAACTCTTGAAGGAGGCTCTAAAGGAGATCTTAAAAGACGTAAAGGGTATATCTCTCGAAGGAGAGTCCCCCAGTATTAAGCCCAATATGCTCTTCCTCTATCATGATGAGATCAAGACGTTCTACCGGAAGACACTCAAAACCAAGCAAAAGAAAGAAAAGAAACATAAGCTAAGGAAACGATTGGATCAGCAGATTGCACAGTGCAAGCTACTTTCAGACTATCTTAGCCTGGACTATGCAGCAATCAAGAAGAAGCTTCGTCCCATGTTAAAGGCCGGCCAGATCACATACGAGTTCCTCTGGGCGTTGTTCAAACCCAACACCATTGCCTATACGCCGACATATGGCTCGGTTGACGATCCACGGTGCTTCAGAGTTGATTACGCTATGGAACTCCCTGTGTCTCCCTTCTCCGACGAAACCTTCTACAGCATACAAGGGAGATACCTGGAATACGATGGAAAGATCTTCGGGCTAGGGGATTTTGGGGAGAGTATCGAAGCGTTCAAAGGTGTACGCAAAATCACGACTCTGTCAGTCTACCCTCTGGAGTACCACAAAACGCCAGTTGAAGTCAGAACAAAGCTTGTAGAACGGGGCAAGAAATTTGTGGCTCTTCAAGGCATGAACTACAGGTTGATGAAAGGGCTAGGATATCAGAAACAGAAAAGGGGTGTGGCCAAAGTGACGGTGAACGGACGTGTGATGGTTGACCCTGCCCTCTTCCGGCGTATCAAAGCGAATTATCCTGTTGGCTGGGTGCAGAAGAAATCAGATCAAGAACAGGATAACGAGTCGGACGAGTCGGACGACGACGGCTGCGGCTGCGAGGGTGAGGAGGAAGATGAGAAGTCTGAGAGCGAGAAGCCACCCGCGCCTACTTTCCGTCTTCGCGTGATCAAGACCAAAGAGGGGAAATGGCGTCTTGTGCGTGTGCCAATCGACAAAGATGGAAAGGATGCCAGCGAGGAGCAGCTTGAGGTCGTCCAAGACAAGGGTGGCGAGATGCACGAGTTCACCGAAGAAGAGCTGTTAATTGCCTCGCCTGTCGTGCTGGGCTTCGCTTTTGGTGAGAAAGACTGGTTAGAATTTGCACTCTCCGGGATCCGAGAGATTGAATGGAATAAAGACGCCTTCGACTCCCTAGTCCTTCCCTCCGTCATCAAGCAGAATCTGCGCGGCTTGGTATCCTCGCACCGTTTCGACGCGGCGAAAACCATCGACGACGTTATCCAAGGCAAAGGTAAAGGCCTCAACATCGTCCTCCATGGCCCACCAGGTAAGCAAAGTCTCGGTACAAAGTGACTAGTTTTCTTCAAATTGGCTGTCTGAAACACCACTCGAGTGGGTTTCAGTATAGTCATGTCTGAATGGTTTAAGCTTTAGCCAACACCCTTGCTTTGACGGCATTCGCTGACTTTGTACCGCGATCTTTAGGTGTAGGCAAGACTCTTACTGCAGAATCCATCGCCGAGTACCTCAAAGCGCCCCTCTACGCCGTCTCGGCCGGCGAGCTCGGCACCTCATCACGCCAACTGGACATGGAGCTCCAGAAAATCATGGAGATGGCGCACTGCTGGGGTGCGATTCTACTCCTGGACGAAGCCGACGTCTTCCTCGAGCAGCGCGCCGCCAACGACGTGCACCGCAACGCCCTTGTCTCTGTCTTCCTGCGCCTGCTCGAGTACTACCAGGGTATCCTCTTCCTGACAACCAACCGCGTCAACACGTTCGACGAGGCGTTCCAGTCGCGCATACACATGCCGATTCGCTACGAGAACCTGCCGCACCGTGCGCGCAAGGAGATATGGCAGTCGTACATTGGGCGCGTGCGTGACAAGATGGCGACGCTGGGCAACGGGAAGGAGGGGCCCGAGTTTACGAGCCAGCAGTTTGAGGAGCTGGCTAAGAGGAATCTAAATGGTAGGCAGATTAAGAATGCGTGCTCGACGGCGCAGAGCATTGCGTTGGCAGAGGAGGGCGTGTTTGGGGTAGGCCATGTCAAGAGGGTGTTGGAGGTGCAGGAGGACTTTGAGAGCGATTTAAAAGGTGGGAGTGGGTATCGGGATGCCATGAGGCACTATACGTGAGGCGAACGCGTAAGGCGGGTTTGGATGGAATGGAAGGGTATATGCAGGAGGAGGCGAGCATGCTGGTGGGTACAAATTGAGGGGCGGCGAGTGCGAGTGCGGGGGAGCATCTGGGAGGAAGTCTGTATTATACTCACGGCCGACTATACGTATCATTACTTTGATAACATACGTTTCTTCATATCATGAACTGTTGAGCTGTGAGATGTGCGTTCATCGACTATAGGGATAACTATACCTGATCAGGAACGATGTAGCAACGACGATGGTTACCTAGCCAGAGCCATGGTTCTCGTTGGACCTTATTGTTGCGTGGCTGACATAGCTATGGCTCTTTCATGACCAGATGATCGCATTACCTTGTTGGGAGCTCAATGAGCCGCACCCATCGCTGTTTAGAAAGGCAAGGACTTGCTCCTCGGTGCGCCTGGGGTTGCCTTACCATGGCCAAATAGCACCGGGTACTACGGGTAGGGCATAGCTTGGTGGCTTACGCTGACTTCGGCGGCATCAGTACGGTAACAGGAATCAACAGGGCTGCAGGAACAAGATATGACGACGAGGTCGTCGACGCCACCATGATGTATTTAAGCAAGGCGGTCGGGGCCCCGACGTGTGGCTTGGCAGACTCTTCACCCACCTCGATAGCCCTTGTAGCCCGACTCCGACTCCGACTCCCTGTGCTCACAGCGCATCTTCTCGCCATCTTATTCCCGCCATCGTGCGACGCGCCGCGCCGATTTGGTGCCCATGCGCCAGCGACATGGAGACGACGGGAGGAGGCGCCTTTCAGCCCACACTGCCCAAGCTGGAGCACCCGCCCGGGCACCCGCTGGAGCCCAATGCTACCAGTACGCCGCCCAAGAAGAAGCAAAAACGCAACAAGCCGACGCTGAGCTGCGAGGAGTGCGTCGAGCGCAAGACAAAGGTGTGTCGTCCCTCGCCCGCCACGCGCGTCGGTGTGCGTCGGTGTGCGTCGCCGTGACTGTCGACGGCGCGCTGACAATGGCAGTGCGACAGAAGCCGCCCATTCTGTCTGGCGTGCTCCAAGCGCCAGTCGGATTGCAAGTATTCGGATGTCGCCAATATAATCGCGTCTGCAGAGTAGGTCCCGTCCCTGTGGATCCCCTAATGCTTGCTTTGTCGACTTACCAAGAGAAGCCGAGGCGCCCGTAGCACGGCCTCCCGTTCGAGGAAGCAGAGCAAACCAACTGAGCTTGGCGAGGCACCGCATACCAGCTCCCTCCAGGTAACTTTTCCTTCGGGTGCGTCGATTGCCGTCTAACGCGTCCAATTGCAGATGCATGTCCCACCAACGCCTACCAACAGGTCGCAGTATCGCTCCGTGTCGCTGTCGTCAACCGGCTCATCGCCATTCTTACTGTCTAACATACCCTACTCGAACCAGACGCCCTCACCGTACTTTGGCCTGGGCTCAGAACATCCTTTTGCCAACTACTGGACCAGTCGAGGCGGGCTGCTGGAAGTAATTGGAGTACTTCCAGCCAAGGATCAGGCCGACATCCTAGTGGCCAAGTACTTTGAGACTGTCGACCCTGTGTATCCCATGGTTCATCGAAGAAACTTCTACGCAGACTATGAACGATTCTGGTCGTTGCCTGATGCAGAGAAACAGGCCGCTGATCCTGTTCTCGTCGCTCTTCACTTCGTCGTATATGCCATGGGCACACAGTTCATCCCCATTGACAGTGACGGGAGAGTCCAAATGGCCGAATTTTACACGTCTGCTTCGCAACAGGCGCTACGGCTGTCATCGTACCTTAGCCGGGCATCAGTCCGAACGCTACAAGCCATGGTACTGATTTGCTACTTCCTGATGAACGACAACCACGCCTCAGACGCCTGGGCCTTTGGAGGCGTTCTCATGAGACAAGCATATGCCATGGGCTTGCACCGTGACCCAGATATCATAGCACCGCGCTGTTCCCTGAGCGACAAGCATCAAAGGAGGAAGCTGTGGCAAGCCGTATTCTTCCAAGACACCTTCCTCACCGTCCTCCTCAAGTTACCTCCCTCTGCTACATTCTCAGACGTGCGTGTTGAATCTCTAACAGAAGAAACAGACGACTACGCCACCACAAATGGCACCTCCCTCAGCGGCTCCCAGGACGCCACCACCATCATCAATCCCATGAGCATCAGAAACATTGCGCCCTCGTCCGATGCCTTTCCCCCCTACGAGCACTCAGACCGTCTCTACATCCGGTGGATGTGGCACATGGCCAACCTCGTCCAGTCCTCCGTCTGCACGCCGCGCTCGCTCGGCAACCCGCTCGTCGGCTCCCCCTGGGATAGAGCCAACCTCATCGCTCGCTACGACGACCTGCACGCCTCCATTCCCCGTATCCTGTGCGTCTCAGACGCTGCAGAGGTGCTACATCTCGCGACCTCGAACCCGCGCTCGCTGCGCCAGAACCTGTTCTTCCGCAGCAACTTCTGGCACTGCGTCATGATTATCCATGCCGACGAGAACGAGGCGGGCGGGGTGAGTTGCGACGTCAAGGGCGCGCTCGAGGCGGCGCGGCAAGCTCTGAAAGCCTTTTTCGATTTCTGGGAGCACTTGAAAGTGGATGCTGCGGTATGGTGGGTGTTTCAGCACCGCGCCTTTGAGGAGGCGGTACGTTACCCCTTTTAAACTCAAAAATTTCCCGTCTGGCAGCTGAAGAGTGGACGAGAGTGGCTCACAAGACTATAGTTGCTAGTAGCGCGCATCCTAGGCACGCAGGAACAGGCGCTGAGCCCGGGCTTGGACGGATCGAGTCCCGCAGCGGATCCGCTGCTCGCACAGGCAAAGGTGGATGTGAGGAGGTGTTTGGACATACTGGATTTGGCGGGTGGGGAGCCGGAAATGCAGAAGACGAGAACTGATGTGCTCAAGACGGCATTTGCAGAGATATTGTGGTGAGGTTTGTGGTAGAGTTAGTAGCTTGAGTATCCTTTTGGATTCTGGCAATTGATCTAAGACTACAACTAGTTGTAATATGCTGGGCGTGGAGGGGTAGGAATGAATGCGTGGGAAGGGGTGTCGATGTAGTGTAGCTGGTATGCACCACTGTGCGAGCTTAATGGTGTTGGGATGTACATGCGGAGAAACCGTTATTTCGATTGAAATAATTGCGTGCGAGTGATTGCTGAGGATCAAGATGAAAGCAGGTTTGAAGGTATCGGCAAGAGGAGGAATACTATGTAACAACGCTCATTGCAGACAAAGGGTCTAAAACTATTTTCTATAACCCCAAATCTATCCTCCTATGTCTAGATGCAAAATACCCTACACGAGGGTACGAAGAAGAGTCTTTATGGGGACCGATTTCACAGTAACCGCGCCATAACACCGATGTCACGTAGTTGAAGTGGTGGCACATTCTCAGCTCGTTATCGCACCTGAGCTAACCTATACCAACGCGATCAATTCTGACAGAACCATCGTCAATTACACCGCGATAGATGCGCACTAAGCAGATAGGCAGACTGCAGATACTCCCCATACCAGCACTCCCCCAGCTCCGCCGCTTCCCCCATCTCCTCCACCGCACTGAACCTAAACCCGCAGTCTTTCCCGCCTTATTCCCCCTCACCACTCGACCTTCCCCATCCAGCCCATGTTGCTGCTCATCACCAAAGGACCAGCGCCACCCAATCACAATCCCTACTAGCCCCGCATGCCCCTCATTGGCCCGCCACGTCATCATTTCGCGCGAGCTGACTGGCGTGCCGGACATAAAAAGGGCTGCGCGGAAGCCAATCAGGGCTCGAGACAGAGAGCTGAGGTTTGAGTGGTCGATTATTCGTTTTCGATTTGAATGGTCAATTGTTCAATTATCATTCGTCTTCCATTTGAGTGGTCAATCATTCAGTTATTATTCGTCTTTTTAACAACTACTTGCTGCTGCTGGACGGAGTGACTGGGAGAGAGTATGGCGTGTTTGCCTGTCGCTACGGCGGCGCAAGCGGTGGGCACGATGGCAAGGGCGGATGCGAGTGCAGCAGCGGTGTCGGCCGTGGTTCTGGGGATGGTTGGGCAGGGTGGGTCGGATGTTTATGAGATTGTGTTGGGGGTGGGTGGGGTTTTGGTTGGGGTTGTTGGGATTGGGGTTGCGGTGCTGCAGTTGAGGAGGATGGGGAGGGAGGGGAGGGGGAAGGTTGTGTATGAGATGCCGTGAGGCTGAGGTGAGTGGGTTTGCGGAACTTGGATGAGTTGTGTTGAGCGAGGCTAATGTGATGACAGAGCCAGTTCTTAACGAAATCTTTTTGAGTGTTTATGGGACGGGTTGGTATTTTACACATTGAGTCGCTTTGGTGCTGGTGTTGCGGACGCGCATTCCAGGGGAAGTTGCGTCATGCACTGGCCCGTGCCTTCTCCACCTCCGAGCAGCGGTTCCACCGCACCAAGTCTCCACGACATGCATCGCATCGTCTATCAAAACTCTTCTTCCATCAGCAGTACACGGCTTGTTGGACATACGATTTCATGTTGTACATGTTGCATAGGAACCCAAAGACACCACTTCAGTCCCGTATACGTGGTACATAGCACAATTCCTACAGATTATTAAGTCCTCGACTTGGTATATATCGCCATTCTCTAAGAGAAGCTTGATAAAGAAATAATACATGCACGGGAGCTCGAATCACTCCAGAATCGACATGCCATGCTGACCAGCCAGCTGTCCAGCCTACGGAAGACTCATGTTGATGTACTTACGGAGAGGCTAGCTGAGCAGGGGGCTCACAAACGCAGGCGAAGGTCGAGCAAAGGTTCGCTATCCTCATTGAGGAATTGCAGAGTCCGTGGAACCCACAAATTTTCGATGACAGACGTCCGTCAACGCCATTCAGACGATACTCCACGTCACACAGGACAGCCCAGCACTCATAAGCTGCCCCTGCATGGCCCCGCACACATGTGTCGGCCCAACAATCGTATATGTGCCCCCCGTGGCCGATCGAAGCACCAGCGGCGCCTTGACGCCATGAAATATAACCACCTCATCCCCCTCCTCTGTGCCTTCAGGTACGTAACCAACCCGCGCAGTATCTAAAACGGCAGGCCTCATTCCCCACGCTGAGCGAAAAAGTGAATCGGCAAGGTCAACGACCGCATCTTCGGGAACCTGGCCTCCACTGATGGGCAAAACGCGTCGGTAATCTAATAGGCGTAGTAAACCGCTTCTGGTACCTGAGGTAGTAGGGAAATTAGCACCTGAGCGCGGCAACTCGCGGAAGAGCAGTTCAGCAATGTTGGTGATTGGTGGTGGAGAATTCATATTGGAGCTCCGAACCTCAGCGTTGTCCATCATATTGATGAGGGAGGCGACCCAGTGCGTCCACCAGCACCAGAAGCGTCCGAAGGAGATGGTGTGGTATGTGAACAAGGACTCGATGTCCGCACCAGGACCTTCCAGGCCAAAATGCTGGTATACGCCTCTAATCTCAGCTACGATTTGCTGCGTTTGCTCCCTAGAGACGGTTTCGCGTACCGCTTGAAGCGTGTCCGTCATGATCATCTTGCTGCGTAGCCCCGAGTCCAGTACGTGATCCGAGAACTTGTGATTGACAATAACGACGGTTCCGATGGATAGACCCGTCATAGAAAGCACCCGCTTGGAATAACCGTTGCCGACGGTTCCGATGCATGGACACGTCATATAAAGCACCCGCTTGGAACAACCGTTACAGTAGCGCGTAATTGAAACCCGCTGAGAGGTTCCTCCCGCCGCATTATAGCGGTTAACGATATCGAGTTCTTTTTCGGTCCAGTCGTACGCCCACGATGGGAGGCTGTCGCGGTGAGCCTGTTGTTGAAATCGATACGGTTTGAAGGCGACCAGCGGTTCGAGGAACCCCGCGACAAGCAGAAATTGTGATGCATCGGCGTACACTTCTGCAACACTCTTTGTGGTATCGACTTTTATGCCACGAGGATTCTCTGCTAAGCCAAGACGCGCGTACACGAGGTCTTGGAGTTTGGTTATTTGGTGGAGCGGAGGCGACATGAAATAGGCGCTTGCCAGTACGTCTCGAAGCGACACTCTTTTGGCAATTGTAGTGCTTGCTGCGATGCAGCCCAAGAAACGATCGTCGAAGCCTGTGCTTGATTGAAAGCTGCCTTGAGAATTATGCCAAGAAGATGCCAGGCACAAGAGTAGCAGTAGACGATGTGATTGGGCCCGGGTCCCATAGTGGAAGATGAGGCCTTTCGCCCGGCCTGTCTCCTGAAGAATCCAAATTCTTGCCCAATAACTATTCTGCGAGAGGGCTGTAACAGAGGCTAGTCGGGCACAAATCGAGATGTTGGACAAGGCTGCGCGATGGAGCGCTTTCGAAAAATAGGACCATGTGCGTCACGCCTCATCAGATGACAGCTGCGGACTAGCCATGGCCAAGTAGGCTTCAAGCCAGTTGTTTTCATGTAAAGGAATCCGCGTGGACTGGATTCCCTGGGCCAGGCTCCAGAATTCGTCAGCCAGTTCGAAGGCAGTGTTGGTGTCGGTACTTTCGTCATTGAGGTTTGGACCTAGCCAAGCATGTACCTTTGCTGCCATGGAATAGATGGAGCCCATGAGGGGAATATGCCAGGACTTCTCTTTGTCGTCATCCTGGTTGATGCACAGTGCATCTATCCAAGTGGTAATTTTGTCACGATGATAGCGCAGATGCTTGAGCGCCCTAGTCAAGCTATTGCCTGTAATGTGGTCGTATATGTACGTGGACGAACTGATTCCGAATCTTTTCTTCTTTGTCTTGTAAAGAATTTCAATGTTCCCCCTTTTCGCTTTCTTTTCACCCCAGATGTAGGAGAGGGCGGCATAATTGGCCTCGTGCAATTTGATATGACGGAGTTTTGCGCGAAGGGGATACGTTAGCTGAGGCGCAGGCTCAAGCTCCAGCAATCTGATCTCCACCTCTTTTCCGCTCCCTTTTAGAGGGCGATACGTGATAGGCATAGCTGCCACCTTCGTAGTGAAGGTGTGCTGATTCGGACCCAGATTAGTCGCGGAGTTGTCTGATGATTTTTTTTCGTTGTGTCTGTGAATGACGTCCTTTATGAGCTTTTGCCTGATGATATTTTACTAGCCCTCAAATTTATCTCCAGGCAACTGGGTGGGAGCTAAGCATCAAAGTGGCTGTTTAGAGGGCCAGACCCAGCCCTATCAGTGTAGGGCGCCGCAGCATTGTTGATACTGCACTGCCATGCCAATGGCCCCTCGCTGCTGCGCCAATCGTCGACGCGCATCCCACAGACCGCGATCAGCGTCTCTTCGAGCTGAGGTGTTAAAAGGGTGAGCGCCTGTAAATCTCCTTGGGAAACAGCGTTGACTATTCTCCCAAGCTTCGTCAAGATGATGTTCAAGGCTGCGTCTGTATTTCTGGCACTTCTCTTCACGCTGTTAGCGTTGGTAGCTGCCGATGCCCCCGTCGCACCTGGGCGTCTACCATCTAACCCGCGGCTACCCTGGTGGCGACGGCCTGGGAGACGGCCGCCACATGACGCTGCCCCTACAGAGATGCCGCGAATCCCCGAGCTGCCGCCGGCAAAGGGCTTAAGAAGACATAAACATGAGCCCTACTCGGTGCTTGGAGGAATGGACGCGTACAATGTAGATGATCCAAAACATCTATTTGAGAGTATGTTGCGTCATGCATTAAACAGGCGATCAAACTCTAATGCATAAATAGACTTCAACAACAAGAACCGCCCCCTATTTTCTCTACTTGATGACTTCTTCGCGGCTTCACCGGGTTATCTGAAAGCAACGAACGAATATTCCGATGCGGGGCTCACTGGAGCACACAATCCTTTCCAACCGAAGCAAACTCCTCCTTCGGGCGAATTAGTGCACCTCACTCGAACAGTAACCTCGCGCCACAAGATCACGCCGTACTATATCTCATTCGACCCGGTCTCGGCCAACGGACGTATGTCGTGGTTGGAAATTTCTCGCAGACTACTGCAACAGCGGAGAAGAAGCGTGCGCATGCATTTCTGGTCAATACTATGTCCCGGACCAGTGGAATTCGCTCACCGCTGGATGCGCAAGTGCAACGACGTTTGTACTGGAACCAAAACGCACGACCAGGTCTGGTGCTCGGTAGCACAGATAGCGGAGAGCTACACCAATTACTGTACTTCCAACAACCAGGAGCACAGGTTCGCGGCTAAGGCGCCTACCACATTGAATCATCTGGCCCCGCGACTGACAGACGACGAGCCTACCCTGGCATCGACTTCCTATGTGCCGTCTCCGGCCTCGGTAGCTAATGGAGGCAGCACGCCTACCTTGACACTAGTCGCGGTGGAATTGCCATCAGGCCTGGCATCTCCTCCGAGCAACTCCGCAGGATTTAGCAGTCCCGCTTCCTCGTGGTCCTCTCGCTCGCGGGATTCCAGCTCTTCATATGTTTATTCCCACGTCTTTGTGACTGGGACATTGATGTACTTGTTCAGAAACTGTGCTGCGTTATTTTAGCTAGATACCCTTGGGATGCATTGGGATGGACTGGACATTGGTACTGGCGTATGTTTGTTTTCCCGAAGTTTGGCCTCATGAATATACCCCAAGTCCCCGCTCCTTCTATGCCTGCTTTGCGGGTCTGGAGCATCTACGCGTGGAACGCGATTCGCGATGTGCATGCGTCGGATATGTTTCGGTATGTATTTTAGATGTAGAACAATGCTTAAGGCGTTGATCGCTGCTGTATCTTCGAACGAATTGGAGTGAACGAGGGCAGAATAGTTGAATCGATGCAACGAAAAGGTTGAGTACAATCGCACAATCAGCATTCGAGCAGATGTCTGTATAAAGATTGGGATTGATTTTTAATAAGCGATAACGCCCACACTTTGCTACACGTTGTGCGTAGGGGAGGTGACAACAAGGTTGTTGGGCTAGGAAGGAGCTAACGTTACCGAAGAAATACATGGGTGCCGCGACACGAGTCACAAATACCGGTAGGACTAGCGATGACGCACCAACTCTCCACAACCATGCATCGCATCGTCGACTTCATCACCTTCTTCCATCAGCAAGTTCGGAAATATGGATTTCTTTCATGTTGTGCAATCAATATTAGAAGCCTCATCTCCCTTCAGACTGCAGAAAACGTCAACTACTCATTACTTTCGAGATTGGTCCTCATCATCAAAAACGCACCTGACGGCTGCCAATGATGTCCAGCTCATAAGCCCACGCATGGGGATGCTGTCTCCTCTGTCTTTTGCGCCAGTGTACAACAAACAAGACGAAGATTCCAAGGACGCCGACGTAGAGAGCCCCAGCAGCTATTGCGACCTGCGCGGCGCCAAAGGCATCGCCCTTGTCCGAATCTAAACCGGTCGCACGAGAGACGAGTATCATCGGAGGAGCCATACCGATCCACGTGACTGGTACCACCTTCTTGAGGCGCTGTGGCGTTATACGAGAGATGTGGCTGTGACAAGAGAACAAGTGGATACGGTGAGGTTCGGAATTCGCTATCGACCTTCGCAGAAAGGGAACTAGTTACGGAATAGTCGAGTGATTGTGGGACGTCCTATTTGGATTGACTGCAAAAGGTAGGCGTGCTTCGAACACGGTTGATTTCCGTTGGCGGGGAAGAAGGTATAGGTAAGGGCAGTTCAGCGGAAGAGGAAGAGAAGGGTAATCCGCGTTGTCTGCTGCGCACAACTGCTACATGTGGATGAAGAGCGCTGACGTTGTTTAGATCCAAGAAGATTTTCGTTGAGCATTTATAGGTAAATCACCGCCCTGGAGGCAATGACCCCCACGAAGGCAATGAAAAGAGTCGGCAGCTATCAACCTGCAGGCCGACAATTTAGCGTATGCAAAAATCGTGGGAATCCTTGGCGGATGTCAGCACGACCGTAACACACGGATTTACTCATACTAAATCGCGTTTTTGCAGTCGCGCCAGCTTACCTGTAGGTTCGTCAGGACAACGAAAAATGAGGTTATTGATGTGTATACAGTCTCTGTATACTGGCCCGTGCCCTGGGTTTTGTTTCCTGCTGGACAGCAGTATGTCGATGTCGCGAGAAGCCCCGCGAGCGCCCTTAGGCACCCATATTCCTCCTCCGCGTGTATACGCCCGTCCTCGAGTGCCACAGACGTCGCGTCACGGTCAATTGACGTCAGGTAAACGCGCCCGTACATATCAGTTACTTCGGCATGGTCTGGTGTTTAAGGAAGTGTCGCGTCTCGCAGGTGTAGGCAAGAATACGCCATATTGGATCCACAATAACATCATGACCTACGGCGCAATGCTTCCTCCACGGATGAGGGTCCTCGGGCGGCCGCAGAAGCTCACGGCAGCTGACAGAGAGGCGTTGTACAATGAGTTATTGGAGTACGGGTGGATGAATCAGGCCGAGATGATGTGGTGGCTCGAGCAGGAGCGAGGCGTTGTTGTGTCGCAGTCAACTGTTTCTAGGTTCCTTAGATCAGAGCGTATAAATCGTAAAGTCATGCGGCTCACGTCATTGAATAGAGACGAGGACCTACGAGATGACTACCGCCGTATCATCTCGCAATATACTGCTGACGAGCTCGTATTCATCGACAAGTCGATCTTTAAAGAGAAGGATGGCTGGCGCTGCCGGGCATACGGTCCCATGGGCTCGCAAGAGAGGTGGAGAGGCAACGCACATCGTGGCAAGACTTTCTCAATCCTACCGGCGTATACTCTTAGTCATGGGTACCTCGATTGTACGGCAATTCGAGAGGGCTATTTCAATACAGAAGCGCTGCTCGAGTGGATCGAGGAGTCGCTTCTGCCCACGCTGGATCGCAAGTTCGGTCGTCCGATGTGTATTGTCCTAGACAACTGTTCAACCCACTGCGACGCTGGAGTAGCTGACGCCGTGAGAAGCGCTGGCCACACACTTCAATACTTGCCACCATATTCTCCCGATTTCAACCCAATCGAGCTCACCTTTAGTGTGCTGAAGGCCTGGCTAAAGCGATATTTCTACTACATTCGCAACTGGTTCGACGACTTCGAGGATCTGTTGCGATATGCTGTGTCGGAGAGTGCCTGCGATAGGTTTTCGAGGGAGCACTTTAGGCACGCAGGCGGAGGAGGATTATATATTGAGGACGCAGCGTTAGAGAGTCTGCGAGGTCGAATATTATTGTTCGAGAGAGGCGAGATAGATCTGCTATAGCAACGCTATTGTTTTGTTGCTATAGGCAATGTCCCACCTAGGTGTATATATCAAACTTCTTTAAGCGTGTATTGATTCTGTAGACTAATATCATCATTATAAAATATACAATTATAAGTTA